>JAPDSC010148050.1:0-12077 GCA_026290005.1 Latrodectus geometricus
TGAGTACGTAAACAAACCCAGAGAATTCTTCGAATTAAAATTAAAATCATATGAAAAGCAAAAATCATTGTTTAAAAAAACTTTGTCTGTGAATGAAAAAGCTTTAATTGCCTCGTACAAAGTTTCATATAAAATAACCAGATGTAAAAATCCTCACACCATTGGTGAAGAGTTTATTTTTCCAGCCGCGATTGAAATTGTAGAAATTATGTTTGGAGATAATTTTGCAAAACAAATGCAGTCTATACCTCTTTCAAATGATACTGTTGCCCGTCGAATTGCTGATATAGCTGAAGATGTAGAGTGTCAGCTTTTGTCGAAGTTGAGTTACAAATTGTTTTCAATACAACTCGATGAGGCAACAGATAGTAATAAAGATGCTCATTTCATTGCCTATGTTAGATTTTGTGATGATTTGTCAGTAGTAAAAAAATTACTTTTCTGCAAACCAATAGAACTCAAAACAACAGCACTCGCTTTATTTGTTATCTTAAATGATTTTATGAACGAGGCAAACATAGAATCGAAAAATGGCGTCGGAATATACACGGATGGTGCTCGTTCTATGACAGGAAGATTCCAAAGTATTCAAGCACTTGTGAAACAAAAGTCGCCACAGTTGGTCTGGACACATTGCATGATCCACAGAGAAGCTTTGGCTTCCAAAGAAATGAGTCCTGGTTTGAATATTGTGTTAACTACGGTTGTAACCGTAGTAAATTATATAAAAATGAGACCCCTGAAATCAAGAATATTTTCCGCACTTTGTAAAGACATGGGTGCAGTACATTCAGCTTTACTATTTTAATGCGAGGCAAGATGGTTATCACGAGGGAAATTTTTGCAACGTGTTTATGAATTAAGAGAAGAAATCGCCGTTTTCCTAGAAGAGGAAAACAGACCAGAAGCTGAGAATTTTCGTGATATTGGATACGAGTGATAAAGTTAATGCTTTTTGTAGGAAATTGGAATTGTGGAGCAAAAATTTAAAGCAAGAAAACTTAACATTTTTTGCAAACTTGAATGATTGTTTTAAAACTTACAAGGCTGAAGAACAACATGTAAAAGTTGTTTTTGTAACCATTGAAAATCATTTAGCAATGCTAGCAAAGAATTTTAAAAAGTACTTTCTTGCTGACGACAAACTGATATCAAGTTACAAGTGGCTGATGGATCCATTTCAAAATACTCCCGAAGGACTCTCAATCGAAGTGGAAGAAACCTTCATAGACTTCACTGCAAGCGGCGAAACCAAAAGACAATTTAGTAATAAATCACTCTTTGAATTTTGGGCAGGAGTGGATGATGAGTTTTCTGCACTAAAAACAAGGGCATTTCGCATTCTACTACCATTTCCAACATCTTACCTTTGTGAAACTGGATTTTCTTGGTGGCTTCTTTGAAGACAAAATATAGTTCTCAGCTAAATATAGAAAAAGAACTGAGAGTGTCTATTTCTAATATTAAACCCTCCTTCGAAAAACTTTGCTCTGAAAGACAGGCCCAAGGAAGTCTAATTATTAAATTCGTTTTTAATTTAGTAAGTTGTTTTAACTTAATAAGTTAATTATTAAATATGTCGAAATTTATTTTGTTTTGTATGCGTGTGTGTGTTCTTTCCTTTCAGTCACCTAATCAATTTTTTTAAATAACATTTTCTCTTGGATATGCTCGCGCCCCTCCATTAGAGTGCTTGCGCCCCCCTAGGGGGGCGCGCCCCACAGGTTGAGAATCACTGCTGTAAATTTATAAGTTGGGAAATTCATAGACATGTTTAGGAAAAATTAATTTGCTCATCAATTGGTGCATAAAATACTTGAATCAAAAGCGATTCAAACAAGTACAATTCAAAATTTGTGGAAATGAGGCATTTGCTTACAGCTCAATCCAAACTAGAATGATAAAGTATATGTATAAAAATGCAAAATTATAGATATTTATACGTTATAAATATAGATAATAAATCCATTTTAATAAATAATATTCCGAGAAGCTTAAATATGTGTGTGTGAAAACGTATAGAGAACATAACACATATTTCTCCAACATATATAATGAAATAATAAGGATTTTAAAAATATTAAATTAAAAACTATTTCAAGCAAATTCTAGTAAATGCTTACTGAAATTTTGAAAAACCAATTGGCAGCAATTTAATACAAAAAATACATTAAATTCACATTTGTAAATAATGAATTTATTAATCACGAATTGGTTTAACATAAGATTTAAACATTTACACTGCTCGGCACCAAAATTGCAACACCAAGAAAGACAAGAGATATCACAACAAAATTTATTTTTTAGATGACATGTTGATCAAGTATCAAATGATTAAATTTATAGACTTCTGTGAACTGTGATTCCTGCCAAAATCAGTAGCCAGAATAGCCACCATTGTTGAAGATCACTAATGTCAAACGCCTCAAAATTGATTCAAAGAGACTTTGAATATGTTCTTGGGGTACAGCAGACAAAGCAGCTTCCACATATTGCCCGAATTGATCTGGTGTGATCTGTTTGTACATAATCTGGGTCAATCGTTGAGCAACTATGGGCCACATGTTTTATATCGGCGAAAGATCCAGAGAGTGAGCCGGCCAAGGAAACAACTCAATCTGGAGATTGATGAAGAATCCTTTGACAGAGCGTGCCACGTGTGGTCGTGCATAATCCGGTTGAAATATGACCGTGGACAAGCCCTTAAGTTAAGGAAGGACAACTGGCTCCAACATCTCGGAGATGTAGCTCTGGTTATTTATAGTACCGGCAATGTGTGCTAGAGGAGTGCAAGTGTGATACTCAACACCACCCCATAACATTATACCGTGCAGGACAAATGTGATGGTGCATAATACAGCTGTTCAGCATCCTCTCTCCACAGTGCCATCAAAGTCAAATGCGACCATTGTGGTCTTGCAGACAGAAGCGTGACTCGTTAGTAAAAATAAGTTCATTCCATTCTACCGTCCATATCCTTTTTTCATCCCACCATTGGCGGCGGAAACGTCTGTGGTTCTAAGTCAAGGGTAGACGAAGCAATGGACGTCTTGCGGATACACCACTCTGCTGTAAACGGCGCCGAATGGTATGCGCAGACATAGGATGATACGTTACATACTAAATGTGCTGTGCTATGGTTCAAGATGTGGCTGAGCGATCCGTCACTGCCATGTGCACAATTTGTCTATCGTCAAGTTAAGTGGTACATTGAGGTGGATGCGATCGAACACATTGGTCCTTCGTATCCTCCTGCATCCAACGATTACATAAGTGCATTACAGTTGTTTGGTTTCGTCCAACACGACTATCGATTTCCCTGGAAGATAATTCACAATCTCGGTGGGCCACTGTCTTTCCTCTATCAAACTCATATTTGATCAAAAAATAATCGTTGTTTCTTACAAAGTATAACTTTTTTTCTTTTTTCTTTTTTTTTTTTTTTTTTGAAAAGACCACAAGAAATTGCGGAACTTAAATCGTCAAAATCTCCATGCCTGATATAGCGCTTTGAAGTGGCACCACAGGCACGCTGAAATTCTAATCATTTGCTTATCTCCCCTCCACTAATGCATGTTGTAATTTTCATGTTATTTGCATACATCCTTTAGGATGTTGCAATTACGGTGGTCAGCAGTGTATATTTTGCATAGAACTTCTTAATATGGGAAACCTCTAAATTACCGGTGTACAGTACCGAACCACAGCAACATCCCAGTCTATGTTAATTTGATGTAATTTTAAAACCTTTTTCATTACCGAACATTTCATTTTCATTTTGAAGACACATAGAATATATTGATGTTAAAAAGAGCGCCTTAACATTAGCACAGAATTTTAGGCCAAATTTACCATGAACATGATCAATTTTTAGTAATATTTAATAAGATAATGTCCACCTTTATCCCATGCTAAATGAACATATTCCTTTTGGATATTGTCTATGAGGGGACTGATTTTTCTTTGATTGAGATTGTAATACCAAAGAGTTCTCTTTGTCATTAGATCTTACACCGGCAAATTTTTGAATCCCTGAAAGATAATCAAAGATAATCAAAATCATGAAAGATATTCAAAATCAAGAATGCTATTTAATACAGATAAATACTCCTCCTCGGTTACATTAGGTCTTGTTAAACATTTCTTGCTTGTAAAAAGGAGAAGTTAGAAATTTTCATGTATGCTACTATGATTTAGGCACTATTTTTAAATGATAACCTTTTGTGAAGAGCCGTGGTGACCTGGGTGGTTGCGGCATCACTTTCATTATCTGAAACCTGTGAGTTTGAATCCCAACTTAACCAAAATTTCACCCTGTTCATTAAAGGCAGAAAATACATTAAGTAGGTCGTGGGATCAATTACCTCTAAGCAAAATGATACATCTGGGGATGACAAAAGTCAAGTATTCGGAAATCTTGTGCTTGGTCCCTGCTTCTAAATTACACAGATTCCCTCCCGATTGTTTCCAATGACAGAGACCACGCTTAGGACTAGCTACAAAGAAGAATGCTGCTGTAACAACAACAACAGTCTTTTATGAAGTATGGGTGATGACAAAATCAGTTATGAGTGAGCATTAGTATATATCCCAAATTGGGCACTACCATTTTGATGGAAGTTTCTGAGTGAGAGTATTTGTAATTTAGAAGCAGTGACCTAATAGAAGACTCCTCTAATACTTGACCCGACAACTAATAGGTATTATTCTATTTGTAGCACCTTGTGACCACGAGCTTCTTAATAAGCCCCAGCCACCTTCAGTGATGATGTAGGCGTGGCATTCAAACTCACTATCTTTTGACAATCAGAACGACGTCATAACGAACCAGATCACCCTGGTTCAACAAAATTAGTAGTTAGTGTAGTCATCCTTGATGCCTATAACAGCTACCACACGCATCGGCACAGAATCAAGAACTGAATGTATTCTTGTGGTATAGCAGTGCATGCGGCTTCCGCACACTGCCTAAATTGATTTGGTGTAGCACGGATAGTGTATCTTGGGCCAGTTGCTGTGCAAACACGGGCTTCGTGTTTTCGATCTGTGATAGATCGGGAAAACAGGCCTTCCTTGGCCTCAAGAAAGTAATTCAATCTGAGGTGTTTTAACAACTCTTAAACATTACGTGCCACTTCTGACTGTACATTATCCTATGCGAATATAGGTAATGGCAAGTGCTGAAAAGAGAGGATTGATTTCAGTACCTCAAAACATTTTCGCTTGATATTCGGTGTAACGACAACATGTACTAGAAGGATCCGGAAATGAAACTCAAACCACTCCAAGTGAAGATATTTTGTACAAGAATAGTATGGCAAAGCATAACGCTACACTTTAGACTCTTTCACTATGGTGTTTTCTGACTCGAATTTGATTACCAAGAAGGGGAATTCGTAGGTAAAGCCAGTGTTGATTTATTTCGTTGTCCAAGTTCAACGTTCATCGTATCATTGACACCACAAATGTCAATTATTTAGAGTCGAGGGAATGAACATCTCTTGGACATACCAGAGGACATCGATATACTAGACGAATCATACTAGACGACATCGAATGATACATAACAGACCTAATCAGTTGTATTATGGTTCGTGTTGTGGGTAAGCAATCCATCACTGCCACGCTTACAATATGCTTGTCAACACATGCAGTGGTGCAATGAGGTATGTCCGATCAATCCGCTGTTCTCTCCTGTATTCAGCAATTACACATCTGCATCACAATTTTTCTGATGAATTTCATGAATCCCCTGACATTGTATGACGATTAATGTTGCAAAATAAGTGCATTAATATTTATAATATTTACAATCTTGCTCGTTTACTAAATAGAAAAGCTAGTTGTACATTTTATATAATAAGCGAATAAAATTTTAATGGAAAAGAGTTATTTGAATTTAATTTTTTCTTCAGTAAAATCTTATAGAAAGTGTTCATTAGTATTCGCTAGATTACTACTATGTTACCGCACATAGTAATTAACTGTTAATACACATTTTAAAATGGCTGATGCTATTAGCATGATGGTTTCGGATTAACTGTTCACTGACAAGTTTCGATTTATTCCAGAGTTAGACAAGAAACTGGTCGTGATAAGAAAAAAATTGACTTCGAAATAACCATTCGTTTATTTCGTGAAGATTAAAATTCATATAAAATTTTGAAATTACAATATAAATTATGAAGTAGTCAGAAATCAGAATGTGTCTAAACATATGGACTAGAACATTCTTAACGACGTTTTGTGTCTAAAGATATGCAACTAAAATATTTCCTCAAGTTGGATCCATTGACAATTTCTTTCTTTTTTAATCCAAGTTACTCATACAATTCGATTTAATGAAATCTTGAAGTAGAAGTTAATTGGGTTTTGTGGTACCACGTCCGAAGAAAGGTTTGCTGAGCTAGATTTTAGAGTTTTTCCAACTTATTTTATCAATTTATTTATTTTTGTAAAACCCATTTTCTTGCAAAATTTAGAGAAATTTAAACAAAACGGCTAACACTCTACAAAAAAATGTATCCTTTTTAATTTAATTTAAGCATAAGATTTATTTAACAATGTTCTTTGAAGTGGAACAAAATCTAAGAAAAATAGCGATAAGAGAGAAATGTGGTAAAAAATATACAACACTACGAATATTTTACGAAATTTTAGTGAATATTCCTTTTAAAAATAGCTGTAAATAAAAATGTTCTTTATATACATTCAAAATTTTGCTTCGAAAATTACATTTGAAACTTTTTTTTTAATGGTGGGACTCTGGGTGACTGGACCCGTCGCCCACAACAAGGCCGGAAACTGCTACTCGCTGCACGGGTGACCACCGGTAACTGCGTTACTCGCTCTATAAACGGGTTTGTGGTGCTGTGATGAGGGCATTGCTACTCGTACCTCCGTGACTTGGATCACAAGTGACCACCGGAAAACGCAAATACTGGTGGTTATATAAAGCAGGCCACATTCATCCATCATCTCAGAAGAAGAAAGGATAAAGATACAGAAAGAGAGGAAACGTCAATGCTCAAACCGGGATTCGAGCATGGTACCAAGAGCCTAAGAGTCAGTAACGTTAACCACACAGGCGTTAGCCGGCGACATTTAAAACGGTACACCAAATTTCAGACCAATCTTCATTATTATTTTAAATACCGCGTTAACCGTTTTGAGATTTTGTGAAAAACTCTCCTCATGGCCTTTAAAATATATAATGCTCGATTGTGATAGTGACACTGTTGCCAATTCTTTCCGAATGTATTAGCCAAATAACAGCATCATACATATGGCTATGAATCAGCACATCATACAAAAACATTTGTTGTTGTTGCCGTGTGCCAGCCAGTCTGGCAATATGGGGTGCGCTGCTCCACTTTACAAAAACATATAAATTAATAAAATAAAAAGTAAAATATCACTAGCCATTTACTGTTTGAAAATGCAACTTCCTGTTTCCTTTTTCAAAAGATACTACGAATTTTAAAATTCCTGTAATTTATATAATTTCTATTTGACGTATAATAAAACATAAAACTGTTTTGGAAACCGGAAAGTTCTGAGTACAGATTCATACATAAAAAAAATTGGTACATATAGTCGAAAATAAACTTTTCAACGTAGGCGAATATCTTAACTTTAAAATAAATTATAATTTATAAATATAAAAATATATAATTTAAATTCATTTAGTTTACATAAAGCATATTGCTCTTGAAAAAGATTTTTATGAGTTTGTTCTCCAAGCAAATTATTTGGAGTTATGCTTTAAGTTAAAAAATTTGTAACGATGATCGAGAAATAACAATATGATACATTATGTGATTCGTCAGGTTTCACACCCTGGATTTACAACGAACGTTTGTATGTGTAAAATCTTCTTGAAATAGAAACAATATTGCTTATGAAATTAAAAGTGTGGACATTTTACATAAAATTTGATATATTTAAAATTCACTTGGAGTTTCATCACAGTGATATCAGTCATTTGCTATCCAAGATTTTATCTTCTCAAAATGAAATAGGATTTTGCTAAATTGTATCGACAATTCCCTGCAGTCGCACAGTAATACTCTTGCAAAATTTTTCTTAAATGTTTTTAAATTGTAGTTCGAAATTATATAGTTTCTTTCATACATAAAACTAAAATTGTGTATTTTTTCATTTCATGCTAGTACATAAAAATTTCCATTTTTTTTTTTCTTTTTTTTTTTTTTTTTTCTTTTAGCTTCTTGAGCATTGATATTTTTAAAAATTATATAGTTGCTATATCAAAAATGCTGTGGTATAATAACATTAATGTTTTCTTTTCAGGAAGAAAAAACTCCTCAATCGACTTAAAACAGATCCAAGAAAGCACAAGAAAGGAAAATCTATGCATAATAAAAAACACAAAGATTCCGATTCAGATGAAGATGATTAAACTGTCTGAAAAGTTTTCACTATTTTTATTCGAACAATAAATTTATTCTTATAATATGCGAACTAACTACTTTAATACTAACTTTAACTACTAACTACTTTAATATAAATAAACTTTAATATAAATAAATGTATGTAAATAAAGAAACGTGAAAAAACAATTAGGCAACAAAGCTTTCAAAACATGAGTGATCAATGCCACATTTTTTTTTTTTTTTTTGATCAATTTAAAATCAAACGAAAAGATTCTAATATCAAGGTTATAGAAAACAAGCTGTTTTGTTCCTCCTTAAAAGCAAGTATAGATTAGTGTAAGTAATTCTATGAACATTACTTAGTCACAACCCTCAGCTGTCATTGAGATTAAAGGAGAAATAGTACAAATGTTGATTTCGTTATTAGATAGAAAGGCAACTTGAAATTTAAAATCAATGTACTTACCGTATTTTCCTGTATATAATCCGCAGTGGCGTATTATCCGCACGGCCGTTTTTTCGAGTAAAAAGAAAAATGCGTCGCATAATCCGCGGCAGTTTTTTTTTTCCGCAAATAGTCTAAAATATGTACTGCTGCTTATATAGGTGTCACATAAAATAAAAAAATGCACAGTTGGATTAAAAATTTAATAGTATAGAAAAAAGCATTTATTATGAAAAATATCAGTCTAGATCCAGTTTATCGCAAAAGCACGAGATCGATCAAAAGCGATAATTTTGAGAAGAGTCTTGTTAAACTTATCGATATTTAGCTTCTAATGACTTTTAAAACGATGTTAGACATATTAAAATTAATATATATTTGCTTCGTTAATATTTAAATGAAAGAAATGGATTATTTACAAATTGCGTATTTTATACATTTTTTTATACCGCGAGTGTTTTGTTTTTCACTTCACGTTAACACATTTGACGCCATTGTTTTTATTTGCTTTCGCTATAGCTTTTAATTTAAAATCTGCTGTGTAACTTAAAAATTTTCGCTTCCTTATGACGATATACGAATTTGAATATTTTCAAAACGAAACAGCTCGCGTCAAGGCAAATTGCAAAATGACGTTAGCGAATTTACAACCGTAAAATCTTTAAGAGGAACCGAATCCGTTTTTGAACGTAATTGCACAAAGCCGATTATAGTTTAAATAACTCAGGTGTGTCCTGGTACCACCAGTTATTTATTTTATGAAACAAAGAGTATTTCTTTCAAAACTTTCTTGTAAGCATTTCTGATGGAAATTGTTTTTTATCAGATAATCCGCGGCGGCGTATAATACGCGCGACGAAATTCGGAACTTTTTTAACACATAATCCGCGGATTATATACAGGAAAATACGGTAATTACATAAATTGATGCCAACAAATGTAATAGAATTGTATTAATTGCTTTAATCTAAAATTTATTTTAAAACTCTTAGATTAATGCAATGATTATAGCCATTACCGTCATAAAATATTTTTGGTTGGTTGGTTGATTTTAATGGCGCAAGGTCCATATAAAATATTTTTGAATTATTGAAATTATTTTGTAAATCTCAATGGTATTCAAAATTAATTTCTAAAGTTTCAAGCTTCTTTTGAGGATCATACTAAAACTATTAGAGAAAAAAACAATTTTATAAATCATATAATGATCTTCTGAGTAAAAATCACAATACATATATCTATCATTTCTAACATGCATCAGAATATATATATCTATATTCTGATGCATGTTAGAACTTAAATAAAAAATGAAAAAAAAAATTGTTAAATCAAAAACAAATTTATCCAATGTAATCAAGATTAACAAAAGCTTTATGAATGCAATGTTTCATTTAAGAATTTGATGATCAATGAAAACTGTTGTAGTGAAAACTAAGAAAATTCTTTACAATTCATGCCGACAGATAGGTAAGCAAATAAATAGAAGTGCAACATTGTACAGCAGTGGCTTGAATAGAACTGAGAACATTTCACTTTAATAAGTATATTCCTACAATTATGCTATGGTTATCCCTTTCTATAAACATTAAAGTGAGCTCATTTTTATGTTTATTTCTAAATTTATTGCTGTAATTAGTTTTAAATGTTTATTTAAGTTAAATTGTTTAAATAATTAAGTAATCATTTATTTAAAAATATAAATGTAGTAGTCTAAAATTGATAGAAGAGAAAATTGCATGCAAATTTTAAATTAAGAAATTCATTTGATTCATAGACAAGTAAATGTCTATGAATTAAATGGTAGAAAATTTGAGATAGATTTAACGCTTCTTTTTATAGATAAATATGATAAATTCTCTATAGTATTAAATTCTCTTTTAACTTGTATTGAAGCTTATAATTATATACATTGTCTGCTATAACATTTTATATGGCATTTACATTATTTGAAAATTCAACTTTTTGAAATGTATTAATATTTATAAAACTTTAAATCTTGCCAAGTAGAAATTAAATGTAACATAATTTGAAATTACTGTTGTGTTTTATTGGTTTAAAAATACTAGACATAAATACAGATGTTTATAGTATTTTAAAGCTGAGCTTATATTGTATCAACTTTATGATTGGGGATATGCAATGAATTAATAATGTATCCAATTAAAGTTGTAATTTAATCAAACAATAAATGGTTTGCTATAAATTTTGTAAGAAATTCGGTTAATTTTTAAATTAACCCAACAATGTTATAATGATTAAATTTCAAATGGTTTTAGATAGTATTTCCTTACTTAAAATATTTTATTCAAATAATGAAATATAAAATGTATGCACACAAAAATTAAAAAAAAATATTTACAAAATATTTTATTTCTTAAAGAGCATTATGAAATACAAACAATTACAAAATATGAGATTTTATACATGGATTACAAAAACAAAACAATGATATGCACATTTGTAATAATAAAGTTACAATACTATAAACGATGTTTGAGAGAGCACCAATATAAACTATTTCAGTACCACACATTTCTTTCACATGGTCCCAAAAAAAGTGATAGTTTTTCCAATACCAAGGAATGTTTAAAATACTTTGAAGTGCACTTAACATGAACACTGAAAATCCAAAGTGCAATTTCATGTTTTCAGTTCAATAAAATCTATCAAACTCTTCGAAATTATTTATAATTGTTTCCTGTTATGAAGGCAAAGTGATGACATTGCACGTGAAAGAACGTGGAACTACATAATCAAGCCAAGAGTCCTGTAAAATAGCATGTTTCAATATTAAAGATTAAATTCTAGTTTTAAACATATTTATTTACACTTGAAAATAATAAATCAATATCTCAAGAAATTTTATAAGTACCCATGAAAATATAAAATACAGTTCTAATTCAATGTATGATACAAGGTAGGAAAATGAATTTTATATATTTGTATAATAAATTTAAATACAATCCTTACTGCTTTTATTAAAAAACGATTTTGTTTTTAGAAGAACATTTTAATTACAAAAAAATACATAACATGTATTACAGTTTATAATATACATGTTGATGATTTTAGATACTCATATTTATTAAGATACTTATAAAACCTTTAACATAAAAACTATTTATTCTTTTGTTTTTAAAAAAAATGTTAATAAAATAAATTTTTAAATCAACTTGCGTGTATATAAAATAATATTTCATAGGAATAATATTGTTTCATTAATAATTTTCGTATGGAAA
>JAPDSC010148053.1:4329-16975 GCA_026290005.1 Latrodectus geometricus
TATATATATATATATATGTATGTATGTATGTATATATATATTTATATATTTCATACTACTTACTAATGCATAAGAATTTATATATAATTCGTTTTTCATCTAATAACAATCTAATCTTAATCACTTTTCACACTGCAAACATGACAAATCAAAGTTTTAATATGAAAAATTTCAATTTGAATAAAATTAAATAAGGTTAAAATAATAACTAACAATTGCAATTTATAATACAGGGAGGAATTCATGCATTTAAATTGAAAATAACAAAGTCAAAATATCTAGGTATTGCAAGATTGAAGCATGTAAAATAAATCAAGAAATATTAATATAAAAATAAATCATTTAGTTGTTTTTAGATAATTCAATCTCTCCGTCAGCATATATTTTACTGTATAA
This sequence comes from Latrodectus geometricus, assembly GCA_026290005.1. NCBI lineage: Eukaryota > Metazoa > Arthropoda > Arachnida > Araneae > Theridiidae > Latrodectus > Latrodectus geometricus. The sequence continues at coordinate 4,726 of JAPDSC010148053.1, forward strand.
AAATCACAATTTTACTCATCTTGTCCTAAATTTGTCTTTTTTCAATATAGTAAAATTATGACATATTAAAATTATAGTCATAATGTCATTCATTCATTAAACATATTTAATTTATGATAAGATTGTATTTTATAATTAATTAAAATAACTTTGTTTATCAAAATTATATTTGATAAAATTTATATTTGATACCCTTGCTTATAAAATGCAGAGAATGCTTAAGAATAATCATTTATTTCCTTGTGGTAAAAAATGGCGGAAAGCTAGTGATTTGGCTTTTAACATTGTCTTTGGCGACGATCATCGTCAATGGCAGATCGATGACTTTAAACTGAGTCATAGCGGGAACAAAATCTGCATTTAATATGCTGCGAGGCAGGAAAGCCACGTATGTAGGGGGAGCTTGGTGATAAATGTTGTCACAGTTTCCCCCTCTGCGAGTTGCACTACAATAGTCCCGGTGGATTCTTTTCTGCTTTTTTTTTCATAACTTCGCCCCCGAAGTTGTAGCCGCTAGCGTATTTTACCACCAGCAATCGGTTCTTTGTGTATCTACATTTTAAAAAAAAAAAAAAAAAAAAAAAGCTAGCTTCAGATACCAGTGAAAAATATGGTTTTACAAAAGTTTAAAAAATTGGTTTTCACTTCCTTTTGACAGTGTTGGCTTAGGGATAACAAAAATTTGATCTTGTAGTATTCTTTCTTTTTTTTCTATTTTTTTTATGCTGAATCTTGCCCTCGAGCCCCCTAATCATTGTTCATACCTATTTCACTTTCTAATGTATTCTATAGTCATGTAGGTTACAGAGTTTTCAAGAATTTGCATTGTTAAATATCGTTCTTTACCTGCACATTGTTAAGTCCTGGAATGATATGATCTTTTTTTATTTTATTTTATCGTGTTTTACTTTATTTTTCTCGTGTTTTTGAGAATAGTAAAAGCGACTCTAACATTTGTTATTTTGAATTTAAAGAAAGACTCTTCGAATAAATGAAAATCTTCATAATAGAAATCTTTATATTTTAAGAAAAGAAAATCCATCATCTTAATTTATTTTTTTTATATCAAAGAAATAATGAATAATATGTAAGAAAATTTAACACTTTATTTATTTAAATTTCAATACTTCTGTAAAGGAAGTGTAAAATGAAACTTTTTAATTAATTCAATTATTTAAATTGTCTTATAATACTGAATTATATTAGCATAATAATAGCCACTGCACAATTAAATAATTTCCATAAGGTATTTGTGTCTTAATATATTTTCGTTTCCATTTTTGATGTAATTAGCTATTTTAATAATTTTTGCTGATAATAAAGCTTTTATAAAATATAATAAATACATTAGAAAATCCAAGCTTTTAAAAGCAGTCATTTGTATGCATAGTGTATCATCTTATACTACAATTTGTCAAAATTAATTTGTCTATTTATTGGCTAATAAAATTAAATTTACGTAAATAGTCTGTGAATAATTGTTCTCTTAAATTATACAAATTATTTATTGAATTTATATATGCATATATTTCAGTACTTAAATTAAAAATAACTTTTAATATAAATTAATTTTTTAAAATTTTAAATCAGTTTCTATGAACTGCATTTTTATGTTTTTCTTATCTACAGACAAATTTAAAATTTTCAAGTGCATAGAATAAGCCAAATACATAGAATCAACTATAATAGGAACGATTAATGTATCACTGATTTTTTTTACTTCGAGATATAATGACGTGTTATCTAATATCGAAACAAATGGCGATTGATGAAAGAAATGCATTGGTCTACATGAAAGTTGAATAAATGGATTGATAATGGAGTCTCCAAACACAAGCATGATTATTTTCAAAGGTTGAAAACCAGTTCAGAAGTATTCAGCAAGGATGAATCCAAAATGAGCTTAAATTCTCACTATGATCGTTTTCTTGCTTGAAAAGAACAGAAATTCAGCGAAATACCTCACAGGTGAGCCCAAAACTTACTTAAATGATAGTATTCCTATTGGAAAAGAACAAATTTTCAATGGAATGGAACAAATTTTCAATGGAATCAATAATACACCAAAGTATGATTCCAATGTTAAGTAAAATTGACAAAAGAAGTTCCTTACTAGAAGTAAACAGTGCTAGATGATTATACATTGTTTCTGATCTAATTGTCGTTTCTGATCCCATCTGGTGTAACATTGCTAGACCAGATCCAATAGCCCGACAATTCTCACAAAACCAAAAAATAACAGGAGATTCGTAAGGAATTCCTGTTGCAATTAACAAATAGATTCTCATTTTCTTATAAAAAAATAATAAAGACACAAAAGACTGTGTTGGGAACAAGCGTGGTTGTCTTGAAAAGCGTGGTACGCATTTACAACAGTTAGGATAATGTTTACGTTTGCCATCAAAATTAAGGCCACAAAAATGACTACTCGCAAATCTAGAATATTTAATCTGGTCATCTCTAGAACCTAGAACCTAGTCTAAAAGCAATAAAATCACCAGGACAACGACCAAAGTACATACCATGTGCAAATTATGTGCCCAAGATAACTCGAACATCCCTTTTATGAATAAAATGCAACTCGGTGAAGCAGCATCACATGGAAAAGGACTAGCTGCACCCCTTATAGCCAAGATATCCACCCTCTCATTTCCATGAATATAGACATGAGAGGAGAGTCATTACAAATGTATGTAGTGGGTGTGAGAAAATTGCGTGAGCAGACAAAAGATAGAGATCCCGACCATACCACTAATATGTGACCACGCATCCAAGTACCGATTGTCCGTGACAACCCGCAAAACAAGAATTGAATGGTAACAAGACTAAGTTACTTGCTTTAGCACGTGAGAGAGTATAAGTTCAACTAATAGATCGTGAAGACCATTGAAGGTACGAAGAGATGACAGGAGCATATATTTTTGGGAAAAGCCTCCTCCATGCAAAATGATGTGTGTGTGTGTGTGTGTGTGTGTGTGTGTGTGTGTGTGTGTGTGTGTGTGTGTGTGTGTGTGTGTGTGTGTGTGTGTGTGTGGGTGTGTGTGTGTGTGTGTGTGTGTGTGTGTGTGTGTGTGTGTGTGTGTGTGTGTGTTGGCAAGAGGAGGAAACCGAGGACAAAACAGTGTATACACGCCTTCTAACCGAGGACCTCAGCGGAACCGCGGACGTCCTCGGTTCCATTTTGCTATTTTTGTGCGGAAATTACATAATTTAAACTTGAATTTTAAATTTCATTGAAATTTAAGGATGCTCTTGATTTGATTTTTCTTATTTTACATTTAAATTATGCATTTTAGTTTTTAATTGTCATTTTTTATTGAAATTTAATGATGTCCTCGGTTTACCCCTTTTATATTAGATTTTTGTGTACTGTGTTAAAAGTGTGTATCTTGTAAAATATGAGGTCCTCGGTAGTTCGGAAAAATCCTGGTTTGTGTATGTCCTCAGTTAAGCGATAAAATACACATTGTGTATATCAAACAGATTTATAATAATATCGTTTATTGTGATATCTTTATAAAGACTCATATATTTAGTTCTTTAGTGTATTATTAGATATGCAAAATTGTTTTTTTTTTATATTTCTAAATAATTAAATATATTAATATTAAGTAAATTAAAAATTTAAGTAAACTTAATTACATCAAATTTGAGTTTACTTTTTATAGAATTTCAAATTCTTGAGAATAAAAGAAGCTTCTTTAGTAGATTCTGAATTTTAATGTATTTTTTAATTTAATACAAATTTCATTTTTTTTAAATATAAAAATTATTATATAATATGTTATAAAAAAATTTTAATACTTATATTTTTATTGAAAAGTTTTCTTATTTAAAAAATTTTCTTCCTTCGAAAAAAAAAAAATTAATGATATAATGTGAAGTGTAATTTTAATTTTATTTCACAAATTGTACATTTTCTTAATTTGCATTCTAATTTAATCACTATGTTAAGCTTCGTTTTATTAACATTTTTAAAAATAAAATGTAAATATATTTATATTTTCCTGTTGCTTCATTGATATTTATTTCAGTACTTCAAAATAAATTATTTAAGAAATTAAAATTAATGTTAATTAAAAATTTAGCAAAAGGTTTTAATTATACTTGTTCAGAAATTGAAATTTTCAATACATAATATCAATGCGTTAAACTCTTAATATAAAATCTTATAAAAGAGAATTTTACTATAAAATTATCAGCCCACTGAATTGTAAATATTATAATTTTAATTTACTTTATTTAATGCATTAATATTTCTCATCTCAAAGTACATCATATACATACCTGCAATCGAGGACATCATATACACACAGGCAATCGAGGACATCATACACACACAGGCAATCGAGGACATTATATACACACCGGCAATTGAGGACATCCCATACATACAGGCAAACGAGGACCTTGTATACACACTGTCAAGCGAGGACCTCATTCCGATATAGAAAAATTAAACAAGCAATTTAATTTAATTGAATAAACAATTAATTGAATATTTATAATGAAGACCTCATACATTCACTTGATTATTTTTAAATGCTGTCAATACAATAAATTGATTCATATTGAAATTTCCGAAGAAGAAATGTTTAATAAGAAGAAGCTTGATATGCATCCGCAGTACATTGCATGCCTTTTGAAAATATCAGTACAGCTTATTTTAATTTTATTTCTATTTCCTTAATGAATCTGTTTATCAATAATATTTTACTGACAAATCATTATTTCATTTGAATTTGAATATATAAGTATAAATACTCGTATGATCATTTTTTATAATAGCACTTTTCTAGATTCTGTTTTGTGCAATATCTATATTTTAAATCTAGTTTTTGGCTAACCATTGTTCTCTTTTGATTCTTCTAAATAACGATATATTTTTGTTAGCTATATTATTTTGTTCATCTTACTCAAATTTTCATTAATCCAATCGTCTTTCCCCAATTTATAATTTCTATATCCTAATCATCAATTATAATAAAGCTTTTAAATTTTAGGGGGTATATATAAGGGAGTACTTATTTTACTATATAAGATAATTTTCGGTGCAAATACACAAAATTATTGTTCACAAATACGATAAAAAAATTTCTTTATTTCACCAACCTCAAATTTCTAAACGCAATAACATTCTCAACTTTGGTATATTTTAAATCTCTCCAACTGCAAAGGGGAGATTCGATATGCCTTGACCATTTCCTGTAAATGATTGATTAATCACAGATCACTGAGAAAATGCCCTGGGAATTCAAAGACCCTCTGAAAACCACTAGGTACATAGAAAAGTTTGTAAGAAGGATAATTTTAGGAGGAGGTTTGTTTTTAAGCAGATTCAAAATAATGAATTTTGCTTAAATTTAGAATTAAATATTTGAAAGGAAATTTAAATAAATATTCAAATGTAAATGCTTAGAAATTTTCAGAGCAAATCACAAAATCAAAAGTTATGATATTATTTTCAGTATTTTTTTCTCTCTCTTTAATTTAAATTTACGTACTTTTATTTAGTAATGAAAATATAATGAAATATAGATTTTCAAGTTATAAATTTTTAAGTATTTATTTAAACTTAGAAAAAAACTGTAAAATTACTTTACTATTTTTTAACAGTAAATTATGTGAAAAGTAAAGACAAAAAATTAAAAGTGAAAGGGTAATAAAATAACATCTGTAACATTAAATAAATTTTATTCATAAATCCGCAAGAGTATTTATTATTACATTTCATTGTAATAAATTATTCTCCATTATAACGTTCTAACGAGAACAGAAAATATTTGTTAATTCACTTTGAAATAATGTTTTTAATTTTTTAATGTGTACCTACAACCGTGATTCCCAAAGTGGTCTATATCGACCCCTAGGGGTCTATGACAACCTGCAAGGTGTCTACGTCAGCGAAAAAAAATTTGGGGGTCCATGAAATGAAAGTGAGGGTCCACGATAGTGGATCTCAACACATACACTGATAGTACCTATTTACTTACATCATACTATCTTATAATATCAAAACATTTACATTATTTATAATATAGCGCTGTTACCAATCTCGTAATGAAAAAAGAAACAGACTGGACATCATTAGCCGAGGAGATTTAAGATTAACCCTTACAAAATTGACGCCAAATGTTGTTAATTTATTATTAAAACATCAGGTTCATCCTTCTCACTTAAAATATTGACTTATTGCTTATGTTATTTTATTTATAGTTTATTTTATGTTTATTTAATGTTACGTATATTTTACATAACAGATACAAAATTTTATTTTAAGTAATTTTAATTTAAATTCAATTAATAAATGTATAAATTAACATGTGTTTTTACTTTAAGTTTTTAACACTAAACTTCACTACAGTTAGAAATTTACAGTAAATCAATATCAGGTAAGTAGGGGGTCTACCCAACACGGAAAAACATGGAAAGGGGTCTACGACACAAAAAAGTTTGGGGAACTCAGACCTACAATCACAATGTAAGTTGTAGGAAAATAAAAATATAATTTTGAGAAGTAAACAAAATTTGTAATATTAATTTTAGCCTTTACTACAGCCGTTTTTTTTTTAAATTAAACACAGAATTTATACAAAAGTTATTTATGAAACATAAATCTAAATAAAATCAGATATTTAATTATTAAAAAAATGATAAAAAATGAAAAAATTAATGTTCTTGAGTAAAATAAATACCAATATTTCATACAATATAAATAATATAAATCAAGCTTTGTAAATAAAACAATTCAACTATTTTCATGTAGATTTCATCTAAATGTGAGCAAAGTTTAAGCTGAACTACAGTTCGAACTGACATCTTGATACAAATAAGACTTAATTTTATTATCTTATTCATTGTTACATTAATTCTAAATGTTAATACAATCTTCTTCTCACTAGCTTTAGAAACAAGTTTTTCAAAAATAAATGTATCATCAAAATTTAAAGGAATTTTTTCCTCAATATTATGAAACGTATTCGTTTTCCAAAAATTTAATTAAAGCTTATAAATCATACATAAGTTGTTTAAAATTTCTTAACAGACGTCCTAATTTTAAAAACTCACTAAATAGGAAATATGTTTTAAGTAATCTTTAATTTTTTGTGTGTTTGCGTTGGTTAGTTTTACTTAAACCAATTCATCTGTATGCATATTGAATAAATATAATACATGCCTGTAAATCTGAAATTATCAGTATGTAAAACACCATATAATAAAAGAAGAATTAAACTTCTCAACAGGAGGACTTAAAACTGAATGAACCCGAGAGTCATGAATATAATAACTATTTAATCCTATATTATAAATATCTTAATTATTTATCAATGATGCAAAAAAATTTGGAAATAAAATTCTACATTCAGCACGTTAAATTCATGGCTTATGGGGTGTATGTTTCTAGCAACGCTTACTTTTCCAGGAGTACATAAAAAAATTGGAAACACGTAGTTTATTTTTTGAACTTTTGGACATACATGCAAATACTGAGGAAAATCCATCAAATTTTCTCTTTACTTATTATACATGCAACTGTATATAAATAAGAGCAAGCAACATAAAGGTGTAGCAGTCACTTTCACAAGTTTTCATTTCATTTTAGATAAAATACATTTGATTGTATTAAGATACTTTACATATATTAATTCTCTCAAAGAATTATCTAACCAACAAAAGAGAATCCTCCTGCTTTTAAAAAAGTCAAAGCTTTAGCTAGAGGGTAAGACGTCAAAGTCTGAGAGAAACTTGGATTCGTTATGCGTCCTCATCGACATGCAGAAAACAGCTTTGAAATAAAGTGAAAGCAGCCAATGGTATATATCAAAATTATTCCATTCCTGTTTTAAAAACTGAAGCTGCTGTACATCCCTCAGAGGTAGATATTTCTAATGTCCTCTGAGAAATATTTGCTAGCTTGTTAAACTCTGATTCTTTTAGTCAGATTTTTAAGGACTCAAAAAAATTATTGTTTGGATATCTCTAAGATTTATTGATGGACATAATCTAATCTACAATTGCACTATTAGATTATCAAAATTGAAGACAGTTTTATATCAGGCAAATGGCACCAGCCTAGCACCTGATGAAATCTCTTATCAAATGCTTGTCTCTTAAATCAGGATTCTTATAAAACATACTGTTTTTTTTAATAGAATATAGGTAGATAAAGCTTATCCTAAAGAATGGATCTAGTGTTTGTTAGGTTCCTAGCCTAAGAAGCTTAAATATCGTACGCAATTCATTGAATATTTATTAATTATACAGTATATATTAGCTGCTGTTCCGTAAAGCTTTAAATGTTATGGTAAGATCTATTTTAAAATATTTTAATATTGTTTTGAAAATAAAATCATACATCTAAAACTTAGATTTGCCTCGGCTTGTCCTTTTTTGGACTTTGCACCACAAAACCCAACCAAACAATCAAAAAATATTATCTTGATATTTATAATTGCTTACGAGGCACATGTACAATCGGCTTAGAATGAACTCTTTTAAAAAAGATTTTTTAACTAAAAAAAATATTCCTTAAAATTATAAACAAGAAATTGAAATAAATTTATAATCTACAGGTGAAATACAATTGAAATCAACAGTAAAATTTTTTCACTTAGAAATAGACTGATTTAAAATATATTCTTGAGAAGAGTTCGATTGTGTCAATGTTATAATGTCTTAATATTATTAACTACAATAATTATACATCTCAGACATGTGGGATAAGGATATTGATAAAAATTAATAAGAATTTTTCTTTAACAATCAATACGTTTCTTTTTCCAGCAATATGCGATAAGATTTTAAACATTCCCTTCAGACCCTCAAATACCTCGTTAAACAACCAAGCGAATTATTTTAGATATCCACACTAACCAGCCACGTATATATTATTTTCTCTGATTGATTTTGAAAGTTATATTTTCAATATAAATTAAAAAAAAATATTTCCATTGTTTGACTCCACAAATTCGTAATATGAAAATTTAAAAACTTAAAAAGTATTTACTATTTGTTTAAATACTTTATATTATATGTTTATATGTCTTAGCAATAATTAGAATTTAAAGAATTATTTTTACAATATTTCAGTTTCTGTTAAATTCATTATAATAATTTTGTAGCAATAAACTCTTGACACCATTTAAAATATTTTATAATATTCTTAACTTAAAATGTATGCTTTGAGTGAATGGATTCTAATGTTATTAAAAAACAATCAAAATAAAATAATATATACTATTAATTACGAATAAGAGTAATTTTCCAATTATTAACCATATTATTTTCGAAGAAAAATAATAAGGTTTACTTAAATTATCTTCTTTTAATTTTTAGTAAAAAAAACGATAAATTTTTTTATAAGAAAATAATTCTAACATATTCATTAATTGAGCCCTAGTTATATATTATTTCAGAAGTGTAAAAAATACTATAAATATACTGGATATACTTTTTACAGATTATCTTGGCAGATAAAATGCAAACATCTTAAACAGAAATCAGGTTTTGTAAACAATATACTATAATATGGTTTGAAACTGTAATTAAATGAATTAAAATAAAATTTCACCAAAGAACAGTCATTCTACAGTTAATAGCTTGAAGTTGTATCTAATTATTTACCTTAAGTTCCGAAAAAGCATTGAAAGAAATTGCAATTCGACTAAACAAGTTGTTTTCATTTAAATTATTCACTTTGATTTTTATTTTCTGCTCATTTTGAAAATTATGTCATGTTATAAGTATTAAGTATATATATATGTATATATATATATGCAGACATAGATAGAAGTTTATTATCCTGGAAAAAAATGTGATGGTAGTTTTTCTATTCAAGAATTTAAACATGATGAAAATATGGGGTGTAGAAAGTTATTAGTGTTAATTTTAAAAAGAGTTCAGCAGGGAATAAATTTTAAGTGAGAAACCATTCTGCAGGATAACATTGAGAAGCATAACAAAACGAGAGTTCCGGTGTCGTTGAGTCGAGAAACTGGTTTTAAAAACGGCGCAAGTAGAAACGATTTCTTTTAGCCCCCACCACCGGTAAATGCCAAATGTCTATTTAGTTAAACATGATATAGCATATTTACTAATCACATAGAATATTTTAAAATTATTGGTTTTAAATAAACTTTAAAATAATTGTATGATTAATTTCATTGATTTATTTCACCTTTAGCTAACAGAAAGCACAATTAAAACGTCAGATTTTTTTTTCAAAGTTAATAAAACGTAATTAGCTATAAGAGAAATGATAGGTATTAAAATAATTAAATATATTCAAAAGATTTCTAAAAAGAAAGCATAAATATGATATAAAAAAACTAAATAAATATATTTTGAACTAATTAATTTCCCTAATAAATGAGTACATACTCGTATAAAGCACTGAAGTACAATTTAATGCTGATTTCAGAAGAAAAATAAAAATAATCTTTATATTCACAACATTAATAATTACGATTTTTTTTCCTTGTTTGTATTAAAAGTAAAATCTATATACTGTGCTGAAATCGAAATTTTCCCTTTATGCGTTTTTGTTACTAGATATGTAATGTTTCGCATAATAAATGTTGGGAAATCTCTATTAGGTTAAATTCATATCTACGTAGATAAATAGTAATCACAGATTTAGAATAACATCTATAATATCATTTATTTATACAAGAAACAGCAAGATTTTGTTGCTTCTTGATCACAACTATCTTGAAAATTATTCTTAATAGATTTAAAAATTATTTAATATTTTATTTTTAAAAAAATCTACGTATATATATATATATATATATATATATATATATATATATATATACATAAAATTCCTATCTTGATAAAAAAAGAGGAACATTGACACAATACTAAATATACATAAACTCTTATCTTTACTACTTTAAACTTTATTACTTATATAAAATAAAGTGCTTTATATTATCTCTAGCCAAAAAACAAAACCAAAATCATACTCATTTTAAATTTATGCTTAAATTATGGTTACATAGTTGATATTTTGACAACTATAACTTAAATATTCTCTGCGTATTCCTTTGAGGTCGAGAATATTTTCCTTTTAGATTTTATTTCTATTTAATTCTATTTCTATTTAATTGTTGTCGTTGAAATAAAATGTACAATATTTTCTAACTATGAAATCTATTATTATCTATGAATCTATAAATACTAAATAAATTATAATCAATGATCAATATGCCAATGAACAATTTTTGTAGATAATATAATCTATTCAAATGTTACAAGAAAAATATGGAAAGTTAAGTTACTTTTAGTAAAGACCTGTTTTAGTATCTATTTTACATATATTTCGTCAGATTGTTTTTTTTTTTTCACCAGCTTGCTTTCTTGTACCTAATCCTGATTCCGATAGATTGTTTCCACAGAATACAGAAATGTGTAACAATTAACTCCAATTTTTCTACTGTGAGGATATCACATTGGGTACACTCCATCTCGAATAGCAAGTTCCTAATCTTAATCCATAACTAGTTCTATGCAAAAACATTTGATATGTTAATTTTCTAAAGAATCAAATTATGCTGAAGCATTCCTATCATAATGAGAGCTCTTTTTAACTAAAAACAATTTTGAGAAAATAATGATACAATTGCTGAAATGGAAAACACTTTAGAGAATAATAATCAACTACTTTGTCTTGTAAATACAATATTAATATGCTTTATAAAAATGAATGTATGAGTTGAACTGAATTCATTAAATCAAATTTTGTATTCTTCCAACAAGTAACTTATTAGTTTAAGCCATACGCTACAGTTAAAAATAAAAACAAAGAAAAGATGCAGTACTGAACCTCGGAATTGAAGTATTTTTTGACTGTATATTTTTTATGTGTGATTTATAATTTCGTATATTATTGTGTTAGAAATTCTGCAGTTTAATTACAAAACATCACTCAGGTTTGGACCAGATTTTCATGATGATAGAGTATATAAATATTTAAAGACTTATGTTTCTTTTCTAGAATATTATGAAAATCAAAAATGTTTTGCTAGCTTACTTACTTATTATTGGTTAAAAATTGCGAAATATTTTAATTCTTGAGAAGCTGAAAACTAATTCAAAAAGGGAATTAGGTAATTAAAATAAATTGTCAATGGAAAATAATTAAATTCATTTTTCACAATAGCTAAAAACATTCCTTTATTCCTTATATATATAACAAAAAGATTGTAAGATAAACATGTGAAATTTTATCCAATGTTTTCATATATAT
>JAPDSC010148056.1:0-13818 GCA_026290005.1 Latrodectus geometricus
AATTTACATTCTTTACAAATATTAAGAATAAATGATAACTCCACGTATTTTAAGCAATACATTCTGTATTTGTCTTTTATTTAACTTTATTTTTAAATTTTCTTTCCACGTGAAGTATATATATATATATTAATACTAAATCTCTCTTACAATTACTTTTATCCCCACGTAAAGGATTTAGAAGATTTAAGATACCAACATATATTTCTAGAAGTTACTTGGGCTAGGATTCGGATTAGAAAACAAAAGGATTTTTACTACTTCTATCTATTAAAAACCAATAAATTCTTAAATATTTCATTTTATCTTCTCAGTATCTTAATCTCATTCTACTATTCTATAGATTAATGAATTTTGTTCTTCTAATTTAAGACTGAGAAATGGTCTTGAAATAGAATTCACCATGGAAACACTTTTGTTTTGACACCAAGAAAAAAAGACGTGATTATAAAGATTTATTTTTTTTCCTTTTGATTTAAAGAAATCAGAACAGCCATTCTTTTCTAACAATCATTTAACCAAGTTCTCGGGATTTCATTTTTGATAGATATTACACGAACTCAGCATTTTTCTTTCTCTCCGTTCTGTAAAACAAGACTTTTCAGATTTTTTTTCGGAACAGATGTTGTATAATCCTGTTGGCGTTATTTCACAGGCGATTGGAAAGGATGTCGCCAAGCTTATATATTTAATATCTATTGAATTTAAGAAAAGCACAGTAAGCGTTTAAATAAATAATGTGATACCGATTAATAATAGGACAAAATTGGTAAAATATTAAAAATGATGATAAAAAAAAGGAAAGGAAATCACAAATTTGAATGACTGCGTGAAAAAACTTGTAAATGTAAGCATTAATTTTGAGAGCTATAAATTTAAGATTTTTAATAATTAATTGATAGTGAAAAGATGTTATATATATATATATATATATATATATATATATATATATATATATATAATATTTAAACAGAAATTATAATAAAAATTATATAATGAAAAGAAGGACATTAAAAAAAATCAATAGATATATCATACAAAAACGGGACATACCAAATTTCAATTTTAAATGAACAAATTAATGTATGTTATAAAATGAAACATAAATTGAATGACTGTGAAACTGAAAATTAATACACATAAATGGAACTTTAAAATAGTAAATTACAATTTCTAATAATAGATATACTTTTCAAAAACTGGAGTTGCCAAATTCCAATTTTAAGTAAACATATTAATGCTATAACGACATATTTCTTGAAGATTATATAAGATATTTGATTGAATTTCTCTTCAAAGAATTTCAGTAAAACATTGAGTATACCTATCAATGTTTAACCAAAATTCGAAATATTCGAAAGTACTCAGTGATAAAAGAACAAGATTAGTAAAATTAAACACCAAAATTGATACAATTAATCGTAGTACAAATTCTCAAAGACACTTGAGAGCTTTGTTGAAGTCCAAACTGCCGAAGAAATGAAGAAGCTACAAAAAATTTCACTATAAACGAAATCGCACTAAAAAGGATTATACAAGAATTGCACCTTTTATCAAATAGCGCCTTCATTGTCAACATAAATTATAACTCTCTAATTACTATCGAAAATTATGATTTATTATTAATTAATGTTACAGAATTATCATTAATAAATTATACATACTGAACATGAGGACACGTAGTTTATGAACCAAATGCGAGCCAAGTCGCCAAATGTAGTGAATGACATTATAGTCAATGGAATAAAAGTCTAAAACATTCGTAAGCAAATTTTAATTAACAGTAGTCAAAACAAGTTCATATATAAACAAATATTAATGAAATATAAATAAATTTTAGCTTGCACTTGCATTTTTGTCAATTATTCATATAACGGAAAACGTTATATAAATAATTGAAAAAAAAAATGGCCTTTAATTTATCTTCATTTGCTTACAGCAAAACACCATTTGAATTCACAATTCTTAAAACATTTGAAAAAAAGTTTTTAATTCACTTCCAATTACTTATCGAAATAATTATTTTATTTCACAATAGTTAATTAATTTGAGAAGTTGTTTTCATTTAAATTTTTTTTCAATTTATTATGGGAAAAGATAACTATTCTTTTCGCAATGATTTATTATTTTGAAAAAAGTTTTTCATTAGATTTTTATTTACTTACCATAATAGTAATTATATATTTTAGTTAATTTTCAATTACCTATGGGAAAAAATAGTTATTTTACTCTTTAATGTTGAATGTTTTTAATGTTAATCATCATACTCTCAGCATAAAAAACACTCATTATTGCAAACATTTAAAAGTATAATAATGTTAGATCATTATCAAAGACTTTTGATATTGTGGCCATTCATTATCATTCAAATATTTTTGGTGGTTAACGTTTTACTGATAATTAGTATTTTAATCTTAGATAATACTCCACTGCTTCTTTGCATAGATATACATGCTTGTGCATAAGTATATAAGAATATATAAATTTGTTAGCGTGTATATTATATATGTATAAATATATTAACAATATTAACGTAAAATAACTATACATATTACTTAATATAACATGTTACATAAAATAACTATACAAAACTAACATTTTTATAATGAATTTGAGTCTTATATCATTGAATATGATTTGCGAAATTTAAAATAATCAAACACTTCATAGCTAAATTTATGTGAAAAGTTTGAACAAATTGATTATCATATTTAAAAAAATTGAAGTGAAACTATTCGTTAAATATTATATTTTTTACTATTGTGTAATTAGTTTATGATTAAGCTTTTGAAATGGTTACATTGCATTTCAGTTCTTTTCATAATGTCTTTATAAGTATGATTACATGGCTATTAACACTTGAATCGAATTAACTTATTTGTATCAGTTAAATATGAGTTGAGCCCTTTACACACTTTTAGTACTTTATAAAGCATGAAAATAAACATGATGCTTTTATTTTTAAACTAATTATTCTTTTAAATTGTCCACCTATTTTATTGATACTATTTTTAGAACAATTTTTCTTTGTTTATGGTTCATCCTAAGAGGCTTGCATGAATTCAGTTGCTAAAAAGTAAGTCATATAATTATTCAACAACTTTATTGAACATGAAATTTTCATAACTTAACACAACATTTATTTTTTTATGCAAAGTCTGTCACGAACTAGAGAAAATTAGATGAAATATAGAATAGTCCATTTTATGTTATAATGAAGCTGCTTCTAAGGAAAATAATTTGGAAAATGAAGGCAAAATAAATTCCAGAATATTAACATGAGTGGTTTTAGAATAATAATTAAATATAAATAAGGTTTTTTTTTAACTAAATTTTCCACAAGCTTTCCTTTCCTCTAAATTACCATTATACTGATTTAAAAGCTAGGAAGCAAAATAATAATGTTGATGTGCTTATAATTCTCATTGTTAATCTTAAAAGATTATTATCAAACACCAATTAATTAGCTCACAGTTTTCTAATTTTCTATTATTCAATTATATAAAGATTAAAGATTATACATATACAAATAATATTAGTTTGGGGAAAAAGTAATCGATTATTTTTTCGGTAGACGGCTGTAGTGATCGATATCTCGTGAGGTATCTATCAAACAATTTCAGATTTATGGTCGTTGGAAAGGTGACATTTGACACTAAAATATCCTCTTGCGGTTTTTTGTTTGATTCATTCAGTTACGAGTACAAGGTTACAAAAATGGAAGACAACAAACAGAAAATTCGATACATTTTCGTTTTTCTCTTGTAACGGCAAAAAAGATAGCCGGGTGGCTAAAATTGTGAAAGGTGTTTATCGTCCTATATAGTATATATGACTGTAACAACCAGTTACGTACAATTTTTGTTTCGTCGATTCCGTTCGGTTATTTTTGATATTAGAGATGCACCTCGCATGTGGATACAGCATCGTCGAAAATGTCTATAAAATATCAAAAATGATCGAAGTGAACCGCATGTCAGCAATCGTAACGCGCAAGACCTAAAAATCTACATGAAAGCTGTTTTAAACCTTTTTACAAAGTGAATCCAAACGAAGTTACATAAAGTTCGCGTAAAAATAATGGATTTCTTTTCCCCCAACCTAATATGAAGATTTTCCACGCAAGAGAACCACATTATTTTATATAGATGGAAAAGCTTTAAATATGATTGTATTTAGAGAACTTTTCTATTATTTATATTCAACTTACTCTTTGACATGTTTCCTTGCGACTCTGAAATCCTTCTGTCACTGTTCCAGAAATGATATCGAAATTTGTCAGACCCTTGAAAAAAAAAATAAAATTCATTATTAAAATTTCTTATTAAATTCTCTTAAGTAAACTTAATAAGAAAATTATATTATGAATGGTTAAATCTATTTAAATAATATTTACATACTGCATGTAAAAGCTAATGCTACACATTTCATTCTTAAGTCTTATAGCAGGGGTGGCCAAACTTTTGGGATACGGGGTCTACTCCACATTTAAAAAATCGAAGGCGGTCTACCAATGGCAGAGCTAAATTAAAGTACATATTTATTTTCGGTAACAAGAAAATATGGTAAATTATGTAATTTTTCTAAAAAAAACTTAGCATCAATATTTACAAAATTAAAATTTACTGACGAAAATAATCAAAGTATTTTATATCAAAAACGGACCATCCTATTCACTTCGTTTAGTTGAAATTTGGCACTGTATATATGCGACAAATTTATCATATTGTGACTAATACGAGCTTATTGCAATACATAAATACGAAATTAAATACTGTATATCTTCCTCCATGTTTTTAAAGTTTCTCAATTCATGTTTTCTTAATTGAGATGAATACCTTTCTATAGTTTTTTTTGAATGTTTTAATCGTGCTCATCATGTCCGTTTTAGTATTTATATAAATCGTAATCCTTAAATCATGAATCTTTAAATCGTAAATCTTTGCACAGTTTGTTTTGGGTTTTAAAGTGTAGACGGTAGTAAATTTTTATTTTAAATAATTCATTGATTCTATGTCATAAGACATAAATTAAATTGTTAATATCCGAGATCATTATCAGGATGGTCGCGTTGACTTCCAAAAATGTCTTCGCGGTCTACGAGTAGACATCGGTCGACGTCTTGGCCACCCCTGTCTTATAGGATAAGTACTATTTTGAACTTTTTAAGAACATGAAAAGGCATAAGTTCCTTAAAATTATTATAAAATGGGTGAATTAACCTCTAAAAAAATATGATTTTTGCAAATCACAAAACAGCGCAGAATAAAAGTAACAAGCATCTTTTAGAAAATAGCTAATCTTTTGTATGAAAAAAACAAAATTACACACAATTTTTTTTTGTTTAAAAATAAAGCAATTAGTAATGTTGTCTTGAACACGTTTAATGTGTTATTCACCTCATACAGGTATTAAGTATTTCATTAATTTGTCAGTAAAGTGTACTGCCTGACAATTAAAATGTACGGAACTAACAGTTGAAATGTATTATGAAATCTTTAAACATTCTATGATAAAAACGTTTCCCAAATAGAAATTTACAAAAATAGTTAAAAAATATTTTAACAATGACCAATTACTAATCAGAATCAACTTAACAAATATAACTGAAATATGTTTGTACATAATAATACCCACAGAATGCTGTTGATATCTTTATAATGATAGAATTGTCTTCATTTTCTTGCATCAATAGAATATTTGAAGTGCTACGATAACTGATACTTTATAATAAAGTAATAGTCATAAATATTCCTGATTGATAAAGGATTAAAAGGATAAATAAAATCGAAGTCACATTTAAAAACTGTCATTAAACGAATGATAATTTGTCATTAATTGGTATATTCAAGAAAAAATGTAATTAATTTAAAATTTGGATAACTCTAGCGGATTCAATCTTTCCTGAGAGAAAAATACTAATAGTGAATTTGTAGAGAATATTTTCTAAAAATGGTTACGCACTCAATATTACCCATTGAAATAAAATAATTAAAAAATAAGTTTATTCAAATTTTCTTTACTACATAAAGTCTCTAAAAAAACATTATTTTGATCTTATAATTAAAAAAAAAAATTTTAGTTTTCCCTCCTTATCCAAATTTTATCACCAGACAAACTGGAAATTAAACTTGGAATAATATCCTTCAGCACTAAAAAAATAACAGTATGCATGCATGTAATTATCACTGGAAATTAAATTCGAAGTAATAATACTTTAGCACTAATGAATAACACTACGCACGGATATAATTCGAGAGTTTTAGGAAATGTTATCAATGAAGTATAAAAAGATCAATATAAAGCATCTAGAAAAGCAAAAAAAGTGAGAAACAATGCAATTTGCAAATAGAATATTCGATTAGTCCAGAGAATTCGTTTAAATTACTCTTGCAAGAATTCAAGTAAAAATGAGCGGTGTTAATTAAAATTAAGTGTTCGAACACACTAGGATTGCTAAAATAGGAAGTAGTGAAAAAAAAAAAATCGTCGATATATTCTCGATCATTGTAAGACAATTAGAAGTCCGAGTTACTAGAAATGCGAAAGAAATCGCTAAAAGTTTAACAAATAATTAATTAATCGCATCAAAAGGATAATATGGCATTTATATTTAATTATACTTCCTTTTCTTTCTCAATAATAACTTAATTTATGATATTTTACTTAATTTTATAATAATAAATAGCAGTATATACTGTTAGTCTATTAATTGTTACAGATTTTAATTTACTGATATAAACGTCAACGTAATCAGTTTAGATTTTCGTTTATGAATGAGATTTGAATAATAAATTTAACTATTTTCTTTATTTATTTAAATAAATTTTGTTCTTTTAAAATGTTTTTTAGTAGCTATTTTTGAAAAAAAAAATTGATGTTTATTATGAATGTGATTTCTTAAGCTTGGCAAAATTTTATCTATCGCCAATACCACGCCAAAGGGATTATATGGCATCTATTCAGTAGGTTATAAATAAAATATAAATGAAGCTAAAATATTTAATTTGAATAATTGTTCACTGATATTTGTGTTTGTTTTAGTTTGGAAATGAGAAAATAAATGTGTAAATAAAAAAAATAATTATAAGCTTTTTATTGCTTTCTGCCAGCTATGACATGTAGAGATATATTTGAATAGCCATATAACTATTGCATCGGGAAAAAAAAAAAAAAAAAAGTGTAAATGAACACTAGATGTCTTTGTATTTGAAAGGAGATAAGCAATTGCAATTCAAAATAAAAAAGAATTTGCGCTGTTATTCGGAATGACATGTGGTCTAGTGAACTAAGTTTGTATTTTTAACTGCATTTCACTTTATCTACTGATGATCGAAACAACTGATGGCAACCGATTGATTTAAAGAGAAAATAGATTTGGCTGACAAAGCATTTTATTGGAGTATGAAAGAAATATGCGCACAGTCTGTTTTGTTTAATATTGTCTAGTCTTAATATTCAGGCATTTGGAGACTAAGGTACCTCTTCTACTATTTATATAAAATTTTGTGCCAACCCCAAATCCTGTCAAGTTAAATCCTGACATTTGCTGCGCCTGACTGAGAGTACAGCTTTTTATCAAGTTTGAAGATTTCATTTACCCTCGTTCAGATGACACTAGATGGCAGCGCTATATGCAAAAAGCACTATATGCAGCACTATAAGCAATATATATTACTAAATCTTTTACTTTCGAAGCAAAAACCAAGAAGTTCCTAGACCTTGATGTGCCACCCCTAGATTAATTGATTTGGATGGAAACTTGGGAGACTTCGCGACCTCAACATATTTAACGTGCCCCAGTTACCATTAGTGAACACGGTGGTCTTAAACCAATCCAAGGATTAAAGTCATTTCCCTTGAGTCGCAAAAATGACACCTTACAGTCTGTTGTTACATGTTTCAAAAAATAAAAAATAAAAAAAAGCAAGCAAAATAATTGAAACTCTTGAAGCTTTTTTTTTTTCGTACCAAGTGAAAATTTATGCTTGTCGAGCATTTCCATAGAAACGGGATGATTGGCGAATTATGCAGAAAAGCAACATAATGCTTTATTGTGAAAGTTCTAAATCTATATTAGTAGCCAAACTTACGACGGAAATAAAATAAAATTTCGCTTATAGATCTATATTTATTTCGGAAAGGTTGCGAAACAACCGAGTTAACAGTAAAAGAATTTTATATTTTTAGGTTAATCACTGCCAAACTTTCGCCAATCCCCTACAGACACAATTGAAATTCTTTGGCAAAACGGTGAAACAAAACATAAAACCATACGAATAAATTTAAATTCTTGTTGGAGAATTCATATGTTGCAATAGTCTCCTCTACAAGGAATTGTTTTTATTAACTTTGAAGAGCATGGAAGAATTTTGTGAACCAAAATCAATTTGACGCAAGATTCATTTATACATATATAAGGCTATAAGAAAATACCTTTTTTCTTTCGAAACTTTTTCATTGTTGTTGTTCTATGTTCATTATTGTATGTTATCATATGAATATAAATTTGAAAGTAGTGTTAGAATTGTAATTTTGTACTTCGTCATTACTAATCACGCTGGGGAAATAAATTTGGAAGTCACCAAAATGAATTTGACGCAATATTGATGAAAATATTGACAGTAGAATTCTTAAGTAAGAATTCTTAAGCATTTGTTTTCGATTTCCATGGTTCTTCGAATTTGAATTCTGTGTTATTTTCTTTCGTATATCCATCTTAGTACTTCATATTTTAGTTACATTTTTAGATTCAATCGGAACTGATTTGCTCATTTATATGCTTATAGCTATTTATGGAAATAATAGATATTTATTATCGAGGACAATTTCAAAAGTTTGGCGATATTTTATATATATTGCCAATTCAATTCTGTCAAATGAATTATGTAATATTTATCCTGCCTACTTTAAAATTTTGTTCATGCTCAGGTAATTTCATTCTCGTCAATAGAAAATTTATAGGTCCAGTAAAAAGGAGGTTGACAAGATGCCATATTTTTCATTGATCGATTTTGGAACTAAATATTTAAAACAGGAAGTACTTTATTTAGAATTTCCCTTTTCAGATGATATAAAGTTCATTAAAGTTGATTACCGGATAAAATTTGATCACTAAAATATATATTATAAGGCCCCTATACCTAGAGGATAAATCAGAAACAAATAATAAAATAATAAGTTGATTAAGTAAGATTTCCGACTGCGTAAACCGGAGAAGTAAAAAAAAAAGAATGATTATTTTTTTGATAATTTTGGCGCGGATGTACGGTATATAGTGAATATAGTTCCTCCTGCCGAATATTTATTTCCCTTACAGTGTTTACAAAATATTGCATCTTGGGAAATAGTATTTTCAAAATGAAAATAAAATAAATTAATTTAAATGGTAACATCTTTCCATTGAAATAATTTTTTTTACATTAAAATTATAGAATTTATAAATTATAACAAATTAAAAGAACTTTCAATTAGAAATTCTGTCAATATATAATATATTAAATACTTCAAACCCTTATAATAAATATTGGATGTATTATACATCATAAACTTTATCAATTAGTATATTTTTAAGAATTTATCAATTAGTAAAGTTTAAGATGATTATGTTATTACGGAATGAAAAAACAATTCCAACTCATATGATATGGTTTTTTATATATCATATAGCTTCGGCTTTTATAATGTTGAAAATTAGTTTTAAGAAATTAATGTTCTTATGCTTTCTTTTTTTAAAATCTTATTATTTCAACGGATACCCCTTGATTTAGCAATGAAATTTAATTTCTGGTAACTCATGTATTTTCAACCCTGGTAACTCTTGTAAATTACAAAGGTTTTATTTTATAAAAAAATCCGAAAATTGATAGTTAATTTATCAAAAGGTGTGATTAAGTTAAATCATTTATGTTTTAAGATAAAAATTTTGAAAAAAAAAAAACTAATTTTATCTTTGTTTAGTTTTTGTGAAAGCGCAGAAGCGGAAATTTAGTTACTCACATCTTGGGGGGGGGGGGAGATCAAGGAGAGCCCGTTTGTAAACTTTTACCCCAAAGCTGCATATACTTTTCTAATTTAAATGTAATCTATTTATCAAATCGCGACATTTTTGCTGTAACATAAGGGATAAACAAAACAAATGTTTCAAAATGTTTAAATAAATAATTAACAACTTTATTAATTTTAAAATCTAGACACTTTTTGAAAAAATTCAAGACACTTTCTAAAACACAGGAAAAAAAAAAGGCTAAAACCAGGATTAGAAAAGGCTAAAAAAGCATGTTTGAAAACATCTAGCCACGTTACATATATCTATAAGATATAGTATTTTTGCATTAATGTGGGGAAGTAGTAAACCAACTTCAGGTGTAACTTCGACCATAATTCTCAATTGAAAAATAGGATGTTGGCTGTGTTCATCTATATCAGTTGGCAGAAATTGATACCATGAAATATATTGTAATAATGCATACAAATTAACTAACTTTACTGAGGAAAAGTTTATCATAATAAGGAATTCAAAAACATATCAACAGCAATTAAACTGCAAAGTTTAATGAAATTTCAGCTGTTTCTCTATGTAAGTTTCTGAATAAATTAAAATATGTTACATAATAGGAATTAATTTTAAAAAGGAAATAAATAGGTAAAATTCTATTTTGGCCGGCCATTTGGCTATTGGGGAGAAAATGCTTTCAGAACCAAATAAACCTTTTTACTCTGACGTAAATATAAAAAATAAACAGAACAGGAAAATAAAAAAACGTATTGGGTTAAATTACCTTTATTATTTGGCTATTTTTTGACGCCAAGATGTGCGCCAAAATGGCAACCCTAAAACTAGGTAAAAGCGCTGAAAATACCAAGGTTACCAGAAATTAAATTTTATCGTCAATATTTATCGTTAAATTTTATATGAAACCAAAGGGTACCCAAAATTTAATTTTAACCCACTTATTTTATATGCAATTCAAAAGTGAAGCAATTCATTAATTTAAATAATAACAAAAGATTTAAATTTTATTTTTAACACATGAACAGGATCGTTTTAATGTTTATTAAGCATTAATAAAGAATTAGGTTTTAAATTTTTCTCGCGGTTAAAATTATTGGTGATGGAACAGTTTTCTTAGTCTATCACTCTTGGCAACAGGGTTAATTGAAATATGATTCAATCAAACAACGGATTTTATTTAAAATGAAGGAGCTCCAGGTAATAATTTACTGTGCGGTCACCCTTGACGACTTTTTCAAAAAGTCGGCCAAAATCTCTCCATTTTGCACAAACGAGGTCTAGAAATAAAGGGTTGTCAGAATGCCTTATGTGCGAATGGTCGAAATCCCTCACCTGCAATTAGTCGGAATTGATTGGGTTGCTAAAAAATGTTATTTATTGCCAAATGTGGAAAAACCGCGCCAAGGTTGACCGTATAGTAAATCTCAGCCGAAGTCCATAGTAAAAAAGACTTTAGTTTTAAATAAAAATTAACACCGTAATTTTAGATAAAATTAGGTGTTTTTTCTCAATTTTTATCATAAAACATAAATGATTAAACTTAATCACACCTTTTGATAAATTAATTAATAATTTTCGTATTTTTTGTAAAATAAGACCTCTGTAATTTACCAGGGTTTATCAAACTTGCAAATACATGGATTACTAAAAATTTAATTTTATCGCCAATTTTTTTGCCAAATCAAATATTATCCTTTGAAATAATAAGATTTAAAAAAAAAAGCATAAAAACATTAATTTCTTAAAAATAAATACTAATAAGGAAAATAAACGAACACTAATTTCGAAAAAGTAAAGACAAATTCTAAAAAAAATATGAATATAAATTCTAATATAAACTAATATTAAAATAGATTTTTTGCTTGGATGGCAAATGTTATGGCAGTCTAGTTTTGTTCATAGGTATACGATAGACTTAGACTCAGGTATCCTAATTTTGGTGATAGTTTAGACAATTTTATTTTTACATCACATTTAAAATATTACAAACATGCTCTGATAATCAAACAAATTGTAGGGCTCATTGAATAATCAATGAGTGCACATTATTTCAGATTTGTGTGTACTGCAGCTTAAAACAAGAAGAGAAATGAAAAGATAATTTGAATTTACATCATACAGTTTATACATTTTTCATATATTAATGTAATTTTATTAATGCAATTCGAATGTTTTATCGAGACACAAAAATTTATAAAATTTGAGTTTTTTCAATGGTTTTATTAAAATAATAACTTGTGAATAACTCGATATAAACATTTATATTGGAATGGAAATTGATTTTATAAAAAATTGTCGGTATACAAAACAAACAGCATTCACACGATTTTAAGTATAATTCTAATTTTTCGAATAATTCCTTTTATTTAATTTTATTGTCTATTGTGTTATGATCATCACAAGAGCAAACAACAGTTCATACCCGAAATGGGTATTGAATCCACTGACTGTCGAACTAAAACCCAAATGTTGATCACAAAGGCGACAACTTGATGAAAATCAATGTGGACTACTAAAAATTTTCTTGAACCTTAAACTCAAATCAGTTTAAGATAATTTATGAATCTTGTCACTTAGCTTAAGTAATCATGTCGATTTCTATTCCAGAATCTGGTGCTCTTCGTCTGCCTGGAAGGGAGATGGCCCTTTAAGAAGAAGGAGGAGAAGGAGAAGGGGAGCTGGGGCAGTTGGGCTGAGTGGGACGAGAACTGCAGTGTCACCTGTGGAATAGGCGTTCGTAGACGCACGCGCGTCTGTAGCTACACTGGAAACAAGAGAAAGTTGCGCTGCAAGGGGAATGCAGGCAAGCATGCTGATAGAAAACAGATTTAGTGACCATACTTCTTTATTTTGTCTTTTCTTAATTTAGCCAATGATAGAAATGGGTTATTATATTTATATATGCTTATCTGTCGAGGTGGGTGATTGTTAATTTTCTAGAATCATAATGATGTGTTTCAGAGGAATACCGATGCTTTTCAAGCTATGAGATAGTTCAATGATTTAGGATTCAAGTCAAGCATGGTATTATTCATGGTGGTGTATTAAGACTACAAACTTTTAACGTAGAATATTAAGGATCTATCTTTTTGTTATAGATTGTTGAGACTTGAAGGGTATATCTTTAATTTTTAAGCTTAATTTATATCTATTCAATTGCTCTATAGTCATGTTTTACACACAAAAGCCAATTAGATTGGAATTTACAATACGAAGTGAATTACGATTAACTGCAAACATCACCATCCGAAGTGGGAATAATAAAAAAGGGGAGTTAGGCAAATAAAGCACAAGGAACAAATTCATAACGATTTTGAACTTTAAATATTTGCAAAAAATAATGTATTTGGAATTTGAATACTTTAATTTTTTGTACAAACTAAAGATATGAGAAAAACTAATGCACTCACTTAAGAGAACATGAAAGAAATCTACAATTGTTTCGGGCTTAAGGTATTTACAAAAGATGAATAAGTGCCACCCAACCTGTCTAGTGGTTAGCGTAACTGATTATGATTGGGGAGGACCTGGGTTCGAATCCCGGCTTGGGCATGGATGTACTTTCTCTCTCTGTGTTTCTTGTCCTTTCCTCAGATGATGGATGAATGTGGGGTGCCCTATAAACGGGTTTGTGGTGGAGTGGCGTGGGCGATGCTACTCGTATGAACCTCCGTGACTTGGTTCACAGGTGCCCACCGGGTAACGATAAAATGAGTAGCAGGTTCCGGCCTTGTTGCGGCTAATGGGCTAATATACTATACTTGCTCAAGGGTGCCCGCCATTAGAAACAAATATATATATAT
>JAPDSC010148057.1:4655-18723 GCA_026290005.1 Latrodectus geometricus
TATATATATATATATATATATATACGGAAATTATGTTTGATCTTTAATTAAATAAAATAAATTATTTATGAGAATGAAAACTTAATTTTTAAAATACAAAAATAGTAATCTTAAATGTATCAAAATTCTGATACACTTAAGAAATGTACTAGCTTTTGTAATAACAACAAAATATTTTTGACCATTTGAAAATTTCTCAATAATTCCTTTTCAAATGAATCAAATAAGTATTTGTAGAAAAATATTTATTGAAACTTTTTGATATATTTTATAAGACTAAAATATTTTTAGTCGCAGAAATATTTCGTATTGCTTAATACTTTCATAGTACAAATATCTGAGGTTAATAAAACTACTTTATTGGAGTTGATATGTCTGCTGATAAAAGAAAATCTATTTCAACAGCTTGTAAGGTATTTTTTGGCTTAGATTGATCTCGGAAATGAAATTATTTATAAGAAATATTAAAGTATGTCTTAAAATACTACAAGAAAATGTTCAGTACAAAACAATTTTTTTCAATTTTGTTGTAATTAAAGTAAATGTTGGTGTCCTTTGAGGGAACTACTTCCTCTTTTCCAAATTGAAATTTAGTGTGCGTAACTCCTAATTAGTTTACTTATTTGACTAATCAATTAGATGCTAATAATGTTTTCTCAGATCATTACAGTAATTGAGTAATTATACTTATAAAAACAAAATAAATTTACTCAATTTGTAAACTTCAAGTAAACTATATAAAATTAAGATTTCTTATGGCTTTTAAAACATTTAAGCTATAATTTGTTTTTAAATTTAGAGTACTTTGCTTTTTAAGTAAAAGAAATAATGATATATTGAAGGAAACTTCTTGGTTTTTCTAATTTAATATTTAACGTGTATAATTTGTTATATCTAGGGGGTTTATAATTATGCATGCAGTCAGTATCAAAAATTTCAATTATTATAATTCATTGATAAAAAACTTAAAAAATTCCTCATCTATACAAAATTAGATATGTCCTAAAATAGTCACCAGACAAAATATTTTTTTTAATTTCTGTTAAAATTTGAAGTATAAATTGTACAATGTTCATTAAATAGATTTATTAAAACTTTATGAAATTGTACATATTTGTTCAATTGCAGGAGTATATTTTTAATTTTTTTATATAACTTATATATTTAGACTCAAATATGCACAATTAGTTTGCAATTGAGATTATCTAAGAAATAATCACATTCTTGAGTAAACATTAATAAAATTATGAATAAGGAACAATCACTTTTATTAATACAGTATTTTGTACTACATCTGTAAAGAATTTTCTGTCAAGCCTGAATTATACATTTATTTGAAATAAAAACTAATTTTTTATTAATGAAATTTTACCATGATTTACGAATTATCTATTTTATGAAAAATATTAACTAATCCATGATACAATATTAAACATATTTATTTATTGAATAAATATCAGTTGGCATTAAAATTTATAAATTACAAATAAGTTGCTGGAATTAGAATATTTAAAAATAAGTTTTAAAATCATTTTCGGATGTTATAGTATCATATTTAGAGGTGTTTCTTAAATTGATGAACGTTGAATCACAATGAAAATTTTTGAATTTGTTAGAAAACTTTAAACAGGAAATTTATATCATGATTTTTCAACGACATGCCCTGCAGAGCTCAGTATTGTAGCTTAGCCAGCAAATATTACACAATAAAAGGAGAAAATAGATATATTAAGTGGAGAAGACTTTTGAAGTAAGGCAATCGTTTTTAGATTTTTTTCGGGGGGCTGTTTAACTACACCTCGTAGAAGATATTAAAAAAATTTTGATTAAGTTTTTGAGGCTGACTGACAAAGAAGCTTTTAGGGGTTACTATTAACTTTTAGAGAAATTAGTGGTTGCGTTAGTCGGAACTAAACAACCGTGACGTGAATCTATAGTTTATGTGTGTAGTAGAGAATGGCACACTATGGAACTAACAGCACCCAATTCAATCCACCATTGAGTGCGATGACAAGTATATTGTGAAAATACGAAATATAGCATAAAGAATTCCGTCTTTTACCGTCATTCAATGTTACCTTGAAACTTTGACATCACTTACAATGTTCGGAAGCCATTAATCACTACGTTTATCTTTTACTCAAAATTACATTTTACATGATAAATTACATTTTACATACTCAAAATTACATTTTACATTATAAATTACATGATTGTTGGCACAATCATGCTATGAATGATGGACATGAACATCGGAATGGAACGACTTATCTTTACTGACGAATCTCACTTTTACTTGTAACAACCACATGGTTGGATTCGAGTCTGGTGAGAAATTGCTATGGTGAGAAATTGCTGAACTGTTGCATTATACATCATCATGTTGGACTATTTTCCCTCTCTTATCTTAAACAATTTCCATAATCGATATTCCAAGACGGTAATACGTGACCATAATTGTTATGCAATGTTTAAGAGTTCTACTGTATCCATTAAATTAAATTGTTTTCTTGGCCTGCTTTTGTTCTCTCATTATATCTCCAATAAAAAATATGTGATACATATTTGCCTAACAACTGCCTGGAGATATACCACCCGTTTCTGCACAAGATCAATTTTGGGAACATTTCTGGAAGTTACATGGACTGATACTCTCTAAGATGCATTTAAACTTCTTATATTATATAGCGAGACTTATGTAGTGGCTTTAGCTAACAATAGGAACCTCTCTAGCATCTTGCTTAAAATCACAAGATGTTGTAATTTTAAGCATTCATTTGATTTTTGTTTAAAGTGTTGTCTTCCAAAATAAACTTTGCTGTGGTCTCGTTTTTCTTAATATGGCATTTGAGTTGCCAGTAATATATTTTCATACTGAATTAATTTAATATGCAATCAGCATATTTATATTTTGCTTTCATTTCAAGTTTTTAATCTTTCTATTACAACTTTCAAATTTACTGTACATTCCATGTTCATCTTGCACTATATAACTTGTAAATATTATAAAACTTAAAATCATCTTTCTGTTAAACAGCCTGTACTTTACCCACTAACATTATTTAATAATTTTATTATTATTTTATAATAATTTTATCATTATTATTTCATCATTATTATAGTAGGCATATAACTATTTATGTCATATGCATACTACATGAAAGATAAGGGAAATGATTTAAATCAAACATAATTGTATTCATACTACTAACATAGGAATTTAGAAATACATTCAGGGTAGGTTAAAATGTATAATATATACGCAATTTTCATATCATTGTATTTATATAAGATAACTACTTAATATCTGATGTTAGAAATATGTGGATTATGTGTTTCATTTGTTATATGCTTGCTCTGAAATTTTGAAATATGATATTAACAAATTAATTTGGAAAAATCAATTCAATATTCTTTAAACATTAAAAAAATTAATTTTAAATAGTGTCATATAACAGTATAATATTCATTTTCAATGAAGAATATATATATGAATTTGGTTTTAGTTGATAGTTAAAAAAATATTTTTTAATTTATATATATATTTAATAAATCAATAAAATAATAAAGATTTAATGTATACCAACTTCAAAAATTATACTTACATAAGGAAATATTTAAAAAATTATGTAGTTAATATTTTTAACTTAGTAAGTGTCAGATAGGTGACATATTTAAAAAAGAGGATATTATAATAGGATGTAATAACACAAAAACTAAACGTTTAAAACAAAATTTTTTATTAATTCCATTCATTGTTTTTTTTAAATTTAACAATGAATTAAAAATGTTTTTCTAAAAATATAAAAGCAGTGACTAATAAATAAAGGCTCTGTAAATTTAAAACTTAATTAAGGGTAATTTATCATTGTAGCTCTAATTAAATTTATCCCACCTAATTTTACTTCATTATATTCTCTAATAAATCAGACACTATTTTTCAAAAATTTATTTTTCCAAAAAATTAAGACTATAATCAGTATGTGTTTTACATACAGAATAAATATTATTTTTATTACATGGGAATATTGTTTAACAGAAGTTTTTCGTATTTACTATTTTTTGTAATTAATATTAATTTATATTCTATAATACAAATTTCGATTTCATTTTGAGGTTTTATGATCAGTAGTTTTAATCTTTGTATTTTGTTCTTAAAATTGTGACAAGGAGAAGTTCTCTTCTAAACTATTTAAGCTGAATTATATTATTTTATTTTTCGATTAAGAAATGCCTTAAATATTTTTTATAATTTATTTTATAAATAATTTTTTTTCTTCTTTAAACAGAGTTTAACAGAAATTCATTTACGTTTGATAACTTGATATGCAAAATGATGAAATACTGGTGGATTTGAAATTTGAAAGTAAGAATATAAACATTAAAATTTAATCAAGAAAAGTTTCAGACTTCAGATTCTGCATGCAAGAATAATAGTTTTAATTTGAATTTACAAATGAATAGTATTTTTACAGACTAAGTTACTTTGGTTTTTAATATTTCTATCATGCTTCCCTGATGAGAACAATTAGTTAACAATAGTATTAATTACTAATTTAATTCTGAGTCATCATTTTCATCATTGAGCCTTATCAATTAATAAGAGTATTCCATAAACAGTTTTAATATTTCGGAAATTTTACTGGAGTGATAGAATTTATAGGCTAAACATCATTCATGTATCTCATTTTAAGAAACAATGTGTTTATTTATTAATTTTATGATTTCTAATAAATATATTAAGGCCTTTCTCTGAAATCTAAATGTTTATAAGCAGAGTGAGAAATATGATCCAAAATGGTTCTTAGAACCTATTTATTTTAATAAAATGAATAAATGACTTTAAATTTTTTATGATGTGAATTAAATTGAGAAATTATTAATATGTTTTTGGCTTAAGTATATTACAAATCAAAGTATACATAAATAATTTTGTTTTTTTCATGTTTTCTGTAAATTTAAGTAATTAATACTTCATCTGTGTTTTTAAAATGCCTCATATTTCCTCTTGTTTAATTCAACTTTTCTCTTCAAATTTCTAAGTTTTATAAAAAATATCCCATGACCATATATAATAAATTATTTTTAAAAATTGTGATGAATTAAAACTGCTTTAAACTCTTTTCAAGAATGATTTAAGAAATTTATTTACTTTAATTTCTGGTTATATATAGGTCGCATATGTCTTGACAAAATAATGAAGAGAAAAGTTGTAATTCTTATATATTCTTAACAATTCGGTATTACATAGCAATTCAAGCTGATGACAATTTTTAAATAATTTGACATGATTTTATTTCTTATATAATTACTGTTATATTTTATTAGGTTATTGAGTGGTTTTTGTATCTTGTTTATTGCATAAATTAAAAGTTGCAAAAGAAAAATAATTATACATTCATTTAGGTAAAACCAAATATATTCTAGTCAAAATGATATCTAAATATGTTCGAGAGTTACAGCAAAATTTCTTTCTTCCCCAACTAAAAAAAAAAACTATTACTATTCTACTTCTCTAACTAAAAAAACTAGCTATTATTTTTAAAAGATAAATGCAATTAGAAACTTAGATAACTTGTATTTTAAGATATTTTTAAATTTAATCAGAAAATTATAAATTATCTTTTTCAGATTATTGAATAAAGTAATATAGAAACCATTGAGGAGTTTACAAATAAATTGAAAACAATAAGCTACACAAAATAGTTTTAGAAGAATAATACAAATATACAAACATATATGCTGCCTTATTTCATTATAAATAATGAGAGATATATCAAATATACTTGAAACACACGCAGCAAATAAATGGAATTTTGGGGTAAAACTGCTTTCTACTGAAATATAATCCATTGTTCAGATATTGGTTAGTTTTAAAGATAAAAAATAATAATTTTGTTAGTTTAATGCGTCTTTCTATAATATAAATTTATTGGGAAGTATTTCGAATTTTCCTTCTTCAGTAACTTCAAATCTTTATTACCTCAAGTTTCCTTTTATTTGGATATTTAGTTTGCATTTACTAATCTTGAATTGATTATGAAATTATTTGACATATTGATGATAATTTGAGTACCAGAAATAATTAAGTCTTATTTACTTTTTTAATTGTTTCAAAATTTGGTGTAGAATAATTTATTGTTTTATATGATAATAGATAAATATTTTTAAGTATTAGTAAAAAAATATGTAAAAATATGAATATTCATGAAATATGGTTTCTTATTAAATTAAATTTGATCAAACACCCAAAAATTAGTTAATTTTAAAATGAATTGATTTTAATTTCTATTTATATTATTCTGTATATTAAATTTTAAGCCAAAACTTCGTTGCACATATTTCAGTACATTTTTCTTTTACCTGCATGAATTGAATCCTTAAATTTAATATTATGGTCTTTTTGAAATATCTTAATAATATATTTACGGGTCTCTGAAAGTTTAAAACTGGATATTTATTTTACGAAATAGTGTTGAAAGTTATATAAGAACTGCAATGTAATATTACTTTTCCTAGTAAAGTAATAAATAATTTATGGGAAAAAATTATAAAAAAAATTTTTATCTATAATTTTTAAAACTTTTAAAATGTTAAATTTTTAAACATTTGGATCATTGTTTGATTTACGTTTTTAATATATTACTTTTGATAAGAAATAAAAATGTCCCTAGAAAGAAATAAAATTTGAATTATTTAACATTCCTAGTTTTATTTTTAGCTTTTAATTGCTTAAATTATATATATGATGTAAAGTAAGAGTAAAAATTTTAGAGGATAATCTAAGATATACTTGAATTATTCAATCATATGTATAATATGTTTGAGAAATTAGTAATAGTAAATTAGCAATTTATATTTATAACAGTTATTTATGTACTTGAAATCGCATTAAAAAGCAATAAGATATAATAAATAGTGCAATAACGCTTTAAAAATTGTAAGTATTATAAGAATTATTGTTTAAAAAAGACTTATGTTCATAATAATTTAGTAATATAAATAAAATTATATAACGAAAAAAATCTAATATTAAAATAATAAGAAAAAATACATTACTATTGCAATTTAAAATGAAAAATAATCTTTGAAATTATGACATTTTTTAAGATAGAATTAGGAAGAATATTTAGCAAATAGTTAGTTTTAGTGTAATTTTCTTTTAGATATCTTTAGTATAATAATTTAGTTAATATGTTTATTTTCTTTCGTTGCTTTCAGTTTTACAAATATCTACTTAAAAACATCACTGGTTCTTATTATTTTCGCGTCTAAGAATGTGTTTAACTCTGAAAAACATAGTATTACTGATTTTATCATAAAAGTAATCAGTGACGTCTACGTCTTTTTCGTTTACAATAACATCTCGGAAATTAAAGAAACTGAAAAGCATTGCAAGCAAAAAATATTATAGTTTTTTTTTAAATACTAGTAATATTTTTTGTAGAGTTGCTTCCATTTACATTGTCTGCACACATAACTCTCAGCATAGAAAAAATTTCATTTATTCAGTCTCTGTGAAACAAAATTATTTTTTGTTATTTTCTTCTATGCCATCTGAACAAAATAATTTAAAAAATATTTTTATAAGTTATATCTAGAAAGAAAAAAAATATTAACAATACCTTCATTTTAAGATATAATGCAATTTATCTAATAATTTATGATTAAAGCATTTAAAATAGTTTTTATTTTTGTTACTGCATAAAAGTGTTGTAACAAGAAAAAAATTACAGGATATTAAAAAAATAATTGAAACTTTTGATTTTTAAAATTTATTTTTACTAAATAATTCCAAAAAGAGCAGAACTAAATAAAAATAATTAGTTCCGCTCCACTATGATACAGGAAAATGGTTCAGAAGCATTTCAAATTCAATAGAAATACCACATCAGTTTAAATATCCCAAGCAGTCTATCTGTGAGTGGTATTATTATGTACATCACAGTAGCGAATTTTTGGATTTTCTTATGGTATGCCTTGTTGCAGATAGTCAAAATACATAAAAGGAAATCATAACTAAAATATGAATATTACATGTGAAGTTGGGAAAATATTCTTAAAAATATATTTTAATGCATGCATAAATACTGCATCAGAAGAAATGCTTTAAGTTACTTTAATATTATTTTTCGTTATATAGAAGAGTTAAAAAGTCTTATTTCATATTGGAACCAATTATTTTTCAAATTTTTGTAGAAACAAATAAATAAACGCATTATGTGCAGATTGTTATTATAATAATTGAAAGATTTTTTGTTGTTTCTGATGACACTTGGTACGCCAAGCCTGCTCGTTAGAGACTAGGCGAATGAAATAGAGAAACAGCGTCTTACGTTTTTTTTAATAGAGCACCCTCATACGAAGGTGGAAGTACGACGTCTGGCTCATAGATGGCAGCACCATCTGAATCTTTTAATTTAGAGATTGAAACCGGGGAAGACCCAAAGCTTGGCTCCAACCCTCCCCACAGGTATCTGTAATGGGAACATGGAGGACATTGCGATCCGACATATTTTACGTGCCCCAGTCGCCATTAGTGAACACGACAGATCTTCGGCTAAGCCGGGACTCAAACTCACCACCTTTTTAGTACCGAGAACGACGCCCTTATCATACAAGAAACACTTATGAATAAAAGTGATTTCAAGAATGGGATGCATAAAAATTAAAATCCCTAGCTAATGGAATTTCAATATAAAAAGAATGTATCGTGATAGTATAATGTAAATTTAGTAAAGTTATATACTTGTAGCATTTTTGTTTATAGCTTAAAATGTTTCTACAGTATTTCATAGACATTTGATGAAGCCATATAGGCAGACTCCGACTATCAGGTGGGATTGTGACAAAAATTTTTCCATCATTTAAGCTTTTCTTGAAGCTTAGATTCTAAATTTGTAACAATGCATCCGGCTGGACCTGCTTGACATAAAAAATATTGGATAGAAGAAGAAATTGAGATAAAGAGAATGATGGATATCCAATCGGATTGCAATGTATAAAAGAAAAATAAATGTATGCAAAATGACTACAGAAATCAATCAAATTAAGAAACTCATTCAAAAACAGAAGAGTATAATGAGACCATAACCATAAAATCTGGCCGACTGATATGAGGACATGATCAGATGAATTAATCTCACATATTTCCTAAAACAGAATGGAGGCATTTTTGTTAGACGCAAACTCTTTCGAACTGTCATTGGACGAGATGAAACATTGTAAATGTGTTGTGATTTTCTGGTGACAATATCATTACTCTGATAGGAAATATAGTTAACAAGTTTAAAAGAAGATAAAATTTCAATTCATATAATCATATTTATTTATAAAAAAGAGGTTTGAAAAAGAAAATTGTGTTATTAAATGTCATAAATTATCCTATATTTAGCTCAGTAAAAAAATCTACATTATAGTTTTCAAAGCTGATATGTAGATTAGGTAGATTTAAAATTGAGTTATATAATTATTATAAGAATGATACTCATTGAAACTGAATGAAATTTATGCTAGAATATATTTCAAATTTATTTTTTAAATATATTTTATATTATTAAATAATATATTTATAAATAAGCATTTTACTTTTTCTTAATTGATTTTATTATTGACCTAATTTTACTCATTTATAATTTCAAAGTCCTTTCTTGCTAGCCGAAACTTATTTAATAAACTAAAATAAAAAATCTCACTAAACAGAAATCTGTTTGTGATATTAAATTTTAGTACTTTTATATAAAAAGAATATTAATATTGAGGATTATAAATCTTAAATTTGCCTAAATAAACTTCAACGATAAATCTATTTTTAATAAGCTCAAAAAGTATAAAAATATGCATGGTATTAAAACAGTAGCTATCTTCAGGTCATTTATATATTTATTTCTAGCAATTCTTTTGTAATTTATAAAATATTGTTTTGTAATTGGCAATTTTTTAATCTAAAAACCAGCAAAAGTTTATTATTGACGAGATTCTTATTGTCATTTGTATGTCCATATGTCTATAATATTACGAAACTCTATTAAATATAATAATAACAAGTGTGCATAATACATATAAATAAAATCCGTATTCTGCTTGTCTATTGAATCTTTACGAAATGGATTGAAACTTGTCTCAGGTTTTTGATATCTAGTTAATGTAAAACTTAAGCAAGAGATCAAAAAATAAACAAAAGCTCAATTGGAATCAATAAAAGGTGAGAAAAATAAGTTTGAAATTTTCATTATAGCATTTTAAACAATCTAAACTATAATTGGAATTGATTTAATTTCACTGTAAAGGTGCTTTAATCACAATGTAATTAATAAGAAATATAAACATATTTTTTCGTTTCAACAAAATAATATAAATATTTTTTTGCTCTTGCCACAGGTTTGAAAAATTTATGTATGCATAACTGGAGAAACAATTCAGAAAATATATACATCTTCTTTTTACTTGTAAAAAGAGTAATTGATTAAAAAAAATGTGTACTTGTCAAATTTCGAAAAGAGTTGTTTTTCACGCAGACTAGAAAACATATTTACGATTTTCTCAATATACTAAAAAAAAAATTGTGTTGATTGCAGGTGAAAAGAATGTTGATTTTAATATTTCATAAACTTTCAGTTACACGAAATAATATAAATTTTTTAATATAATTAATTTTATTGCTGAATGAGAACAATACAACATCAAATTTCATTGACATAGATTTCCTTTTTTATTTATTTTTTACAATTCTTAAGAAAGAAAGTTTAAAAATTAGGAATAATCATTAAAACTTTTAAACATTTTTTTAAAAAAAGCTGGATGAAAACAATCTATGTTCAGAACAAGGTTTTTTTGAATCTGTCTAATATAAATAAAAGTAATATGTGAAGAAATATTTTTAGAAATTTAAAAATTTCAAATAATTATAACTTTGCAAAAAATTTGAACAGATTGAAATTTTATTCTGGAGAGTTTATTTAATTATTTAATGTCAAATGATTATAAATAAGTTTAAAACATTTCAAAAAGTTTGAAACCAACGAGTTTATTGAAATAATTAGTGAAGAACAATCTGCAATGCTTCTAATTTCTTTATCACAGAAACTGTAATCTTTTATTCATGGTGTTACATTAAAACAATCTTATTTGTGCCATTTTATTTTATTAAAATGAATTGTTTGTAAAAATAAATGTTTGTATAATCTAAATTGGAGTTACTTTAAATAATTATAAGAATTATTAATAATAATAAGTCTATAAAAATAAAAATGCTCTCTACTTATCTGTAAATGCGTAAGATACTTCAAAGATTTGTATTAGTGGGGAAACAAAATATTAAAATATTTTCCAAGCCATATGGTTTTAAGAAAAGAATAAGTGTCAGAATTTTTGTTTTTTTTCTCAGACGTAAGAAATAATATCTCAAACAAATATTTCAACATCATTCAATTTGATGAAAAAATAACATCTTATTTAAATGTCCATAAAAAATCTAATGTTCTTGTATGCATAAACATGTCTTATGAAATATATTATCTCGACACATAATCAATGTTTGTAGAGTCTGAAACACTTAGATGATAAAAAGTTTCTCCATGCAGAATTAATGGGTAAAA
This sequence comes from Latrodectus geometricus, assembly GCA_026290005.1. NCBI lineage: Eukaryota > Metazoa > Arthropoda > Arachnida > Araneae > Theridiidae > Latrodectus > Latrodectus geometricus. Next base: position 16,253 of record JAPDSC010148057.1, read on the forward strand.
CAATTAATTTGCATGTTCTGATAAATATTCTGTATTTGACAAGTAATTTTCTTTTTAACGTAGGATTTAATATATTCAAAATAGAATAATTGGCATTTTAGTTTTATTAGTTATATTTGATTTTTCAAAGTAGTTTTTTGGTGTCGATCTTTTGAATTACAGTAATTATAAATCTTTATTTTTACATTTAGATAAAGATTGTTTAATTCTGCAATTTCTTAATAGATTTTATGTTTAAAATTTGAGAAAAGTTTTCTTTATAAATTTGATTTAATTTCAGATTTCAATAGGACTTTAACAATGAACTTTGTTGTTCAAAACTTTTAACATTTTGTACCGTGTTTATCATATGAAATACTTTTACATTACTTCTTGTTACTATTTATCGATGAAACTTTATCAGTTTATAGTGTTCTTTCAATTTTCTTTTTATTAATAGATACGAATATGCTGATGGTGAGATTAATTCTATAAATATTTTGTGTACTTCATGATTTTTCTTTTAAAGATACTTTCATAATGTACTTCATAGTTACTACCATTTTAGAAAATTGTAGTTAAGTATTACATTTAGATCACGTCAGTGAAATAAAATATAAAGTGAAAAATTATAAAAATAATTTTCATTTAAGTAATTTCAATCATTTTAATGAAAATAAAGATAAATAAAATAATGAAAATATAATTGAAAACATAACTAAATAAAAATATCCTAACAAATGATAAAGAAATCAATATAAAACATATAATGTAAGAATGTAAATGTAAATATTTTGAAAAGACTAATTAAAACTACTAATGACATAGTGATAAATTGTAGTTTTCATACCTCGATACTAATGAGTTTGAAGGTCTACCAGCGAATGACGTATTTCTTGACGTAAAACAATTAATATTAAATGTCCGTGTTTTTCCATACAAATACATTGTAATTATTCTCATTAACTATAAAAAATATTTAGACATGTGCGTTTATAAATTTTAGTTATTACAATTTTTACTATCCGATACAATGTGCAGTCAATCTAAGAGAAATGTATTATTAGATATTTTTCCAGAATAAAAATTTTACTCAGCTGTTAGCTGTTTAAATTTGCTTGCTTTATAAATTCTCACAATTACCAAAATTCTTAATTCACATCCAATCCTTATGATCATAAATTACACATTTAATTTTCATTTTTTCATAATATTATATTTCATCTTTTATCAACTTTATTTTCTCTGAAGCATTTTAGCAATGCTCTTTTATTAATTAATGTAAAATAAAATTATCTTATTTTCAAAGAGTTTTAAATGGCTTTATTTTAACCCTATAATAAAAAACAAATGTTTATTATCATGCTTAATAGTTAGCTTGTTGTATATTTATCTAGTTTTGTTAACGAATTTATAATCATACTTATATCTCACTTCATCAAAATAGTTGATGATAACACATGATCATAGTAATACTTCCACTCAGTAGTTAAAAAGAAATAAATACACACATAATTTTTTTCATGCATTTTATGTTTCAGCTATAATGAAAATTCCTATAAGTGCAAGAGTTCCAAGCATTTCGTATTTCCTCTTAGATGCAATAAATGTAACCTCAATTACGACTGAACCGATGTTATAACTAATTAATATTTTCATGTTGTCACTGTAATGAAATACTGACACACGCTATCATTAAATATTAATTTTGAAGAGAATAATTTCCGATAATATTGTATCTAAAGTACATAATTGGATTTCCCCAATTTAGTTAGTAAAATTAATTTAAAGCAATGTTCTATTTCAAATTATAAGTACATATTTTTTATTCCTATATATTAAAGTTAGAAGAGAAATTTTTTTGTATTCCTATTGTATAACATTTAATGATTGTAAATAAGCATTATATTTACAGTTTGGAATTCGATAGCCAAATATGATTAATGTTTGTAAAAAGTACCTTAAAAAAACTTATAGACATGATAATATTTTGCTTGTTACAAAAATGCTGTAATTGAAAAAATGAAGACACTAAGGAAATTAAAAAAAGCATATTTTAAATATTAATTACCATAATTATATATTATCTGATTGGATTTTTTGAATTTTAAAAATTTAATGTGATATAGAATTTATGGGAAATTGCTTAAAACGGGTCATTATAACTGAATTTACTAAAGACTTTCATATTTTATGGAATTAAATTATTTTCTAATCATATGTGAAAATTAAAGGGTAGCATTTCAACTTTTGGAATTTTTAATAGCCCTGAATTACATTTTAAATTATTATTGCTTAAATTACTCAATTTTTACATCACAGAATCTGGAAGAAAGTAAGCATTTTTTGTCTTTATCTGTAAAATTTGGTTTGTTTCAACTACACTACTGGCCATTAAAACTGCTACACCAAGAAGGTGACATGCTACAGACGTGAAATTAATACGAGAGGAAGAAGGTGCTGTGATATGCAAATGATTAGCTTTTCAGCGC
>JAPDSC010148057.1:18733-36165 GCA_026290005.1 Latrodectus geometricus
CCTCATATGCTTCAAAATTCAATAAAAGTCTGTATTTAAAAGTAATTGGTTATGTTCTTTGGAGGTAAATATTTTTTATTGTCAATATAGATCATTATTTTGCATGGGGAAATTACAAATTAAATTAATAAAGAATTAAAGATATTTAGAAATCTTTTAAGTTAAAAATTAACCAAAAATGAAGTTAATACATATTATCTAATTACATATTCCAAAGACATTATAATCTAATTGCAAAAGGTAAAAATAGTAATCTAAACTGTATCCTACTTAATAAGATTATTAATAAAGGCTTTCCCTTTTGTGAAAACTAAAATGTAAATTATTCTGACACACCTTCAGAAAATTAAATGGAATCTCAAATTTCTTTAATTCCTATTTAATATTCCACTATTGAGTGATTAAAAAATTTTAGCTTTTTAATGTTGGGCATTATTCTGAAAGGTATTATTTTCACCGCTAAAAAATTTAAATCACCTTGTAAAAATTTAATTGATTTGATTTCCTAATAGTATTTTATTGAGTATCTCTTATAGTATTGCTCTAAGTAAAAGATACTATAAAACTTATATAACAGATAAATGTTTCTTATAAGAAACAAATTTAAATATACTAAAAATACTGAAAATTAAAGAGTACATCACATGAAATACTTGAAAAATAATTAGTCTAATTTTGAAAAGTAATACTTATTGTTTTTAACTTATGATATATTTGTTTTATAACAAAATATATTCGACTTCAATTCAAAAAGATTTATTGGAAAAAAATCACATAAAGTAAAGGCTCTGTTTCGAAGATCATCTCAACATAAATTCATGGTTGTCTCAAGATGTTTTGAAGAAAGAATCGATATAAGACAAATCTAATGATGTAACATGACTATTGCTTGCTTCTCTGATTTGTTTTTGTGGCTGAGTTGAGCTGAAGAACTTGGTTTATCCCTATAGATATATTCCTATTCATGAATAAATCATGCTCAAATAAATAGATGATCGGAGAATGTAACATAAGTAGAAGGAATATGTGTAAATCTAAGACGAGTTATACGTTGAATATATAGACTATAATTTCCAAAATAAGAAATATATATATGTGATAGTCATTTAATAAATTAATATTTCTTTATATCTAATGCAATATTAGTCGCATTTATTATCCATTTTCTATACAAAGCCTGTACATTATAAACATTTTTATTATTGAAAAAAAGTTTTTTTTTCTAGGTCAAATTTAACTTTTAAGTATAAAAGTAATTGTGTTTATATTTTATACTATAAATGCAATGATAATAAATTTAATAATGACTTAATTTCCCAAAGATTTTTTAGAATATTTAAATATTGAATAAATATTGAAATAAACCTGCTATTCAAATTTAAATAGTAAATTTGTTATTAGAAATAAAATTGGTTAGTAATTTGATAATCTAGGAACAACAGCGTGTTAAATTAAATATAAATAAGTGATAAGAAAAAATAAGTAAATTTGAATTATAAAATTTATAAGACACAATAAATTAGAACAAATTGGGCAATGAAACATGATCTTTGAAATTTTCCAAAATCCCAACTGGTTTTTAGTAGAGTATAACTTCGATAATATTGGGTATTTTTGAATTATCTATAGGAAAATTATCTGTTTTTTAGAAAATCCTACTTTGCACTAGAACTGATAACAATTGTTCAAACATAGATTTAACAACATACTTGTAGTCAATTCATTGAGGTATTGTTCAAGTATCCTTTCTAAAGTATATTTGTAAAATATATGACTCATTAATTTAATAAACAAATTAGAAACTTAAAAATGTTTTAAAGTATATAAAACTTTTAACAGTTAAAAATAAGAACAAATAATACAACTGATAATTGAAAACGTTTTGTACTTGTAATTTTTATATAATTATTTTTGTTTCATTTTTTCAATCTCAAAAATTGATACCTCCACTAATTCTGAAATTTAATAACTCTAAATATTGTGTGAGAAAATGAATAACTAAGTAATTTAATAACTAAACTGTAACTTAAAAGAGTTTTAAAATGTAAAAATTAAAATCCTATTAATGTGCAAAAATAAATCAAAAAAATCAAAAAAACATTTAGCTATAATTAAAATTTTGCATTAAATATACGCCAATAGGTTTTAAATTACAGTCACAGCATAAAATTTTCACACTTAGTGTCATTGTTGATTAAAATCATGCATATTTAAATCATAATATTCATACATTATTCTTACTATAAGGCTTATTTTTGTTTCATTTGTCACTGAACGTACTGGCATAATTCTCCAGCATACTCGTGGTTAAAGCCAGATTTTTTACCATCCTATAATGATAAAAGGTATCCTAATCGAGTTGGCCATTACAGCCATTGTTTGTAATGCATTAAAACATCTTATTTATTGCTTCAAACCCCTTTATTTTGTCACATCACTCGGCGCAGTACTTTTTGCTGCAAATAATGTCACATACCAGATAGAAGAAAATACTTATTTGCTTTTATGATAAAAATATTCCTCGGTATATTTATTAAAAAAAATTGATACCTTTTTAGTAAATAAGTGTGATCACATGAAAGTCATACTTTATCAAAAGAATAATTATATAAATCAATATGTCATGGGAATCAATATAGTATGGAACGTAGAAAAGTATTAATACGAAATGCTAGTTTCAAAAATGCAAATTATGAAGCAGTAAATAAAGCTGTTAAATAAAATAATCAGTCGTACGTTTTAAAAGGTTCATTTTTTAACAGTTTCAATTAATGTCAGCATAATTTAAAACAAAATGCAGGTATTCTAAAATATAATGATTATTCTTTGTTATTATTTGAGACATTACAGAGATTATTAGAGACAGATTACATTTGAATTTGTCTCATTGAATGATTATTTCGTCTGAGTCAACTATTTTCCAAGAGTGGTCTGATTATCAATAAGAAATTGTGAAGTGAAATACATTTAATTGCTTATGTAAAGGAATGTATTTTATGAATACTTGATTAACCTTATTAATTATCATTCTAGTCAGTTATCAGAAATAATTAAAAATATGTGAAACTAGTTTATTTAATTTCCAGAAAATATAGCAAAAAATACATTTTTCTGTATTTTTATAGAAAATTCCATCCATTAAATATAGCATATTATCCTCATGTTTTTGGTATATATATATATTTTTTCTAAATGCTTAAGCTAAATTCATATTTGTTACTAAAATTTGTTACTCTCATAAAAAATAATCTATAAGTTTTGCAATATAAATTTTTTCAATTACATTGCAATTACATTTCATTTAAATATTTCTGCTAATCAGGTTGCCATTATCTTAGTATCTTTAAAAAGAAATACTGAGAGTCAATTGTTTTACTCGTTTACAACTATTATAAGGATGTAATTTGAACAAATTCACAATATCGCACTATATATCTCAGAAACATTATACAATAATTTCCTATTTTATAAAAGTTTAGAAGTAAAATTTTTATTCTGAGAATACATATTTTAATCGTATAATGCTACAGATTTAGTACGGATAATTGAAATTTAACTATTTCAAAAGGAGAAATTTTATTGTATATGAATTGTTTATATTTTCTACTTAATTATTCAGTCCACTGTATTTATCATAACTGTACAATTTTGTAAATATCTAGTCTCATTAATCATAATTTCTCCGTAAAAGATATTAATAATACATCTAATAGAAAATATTTAGAAATTTTATGCTGATTGATTGCTGATTGATTGCTCAGAAAACAGCAATGTCATCATAGGTTTTTAAATTTTACGAAGTTTTCTTTACATATTCTCTCAGATTAAAACGTCTATTTTCTTACATGATATCTGAAAAAATTATTTCAATACTTTTTTAGATTAAAATCGGAAGTATTTGATATCAGTGGCAAAATAGAATGTACCTTTGAATGAAACGTTACCAATTTTTGAATGATTAAGCGTGGAACTATTCTGCAAAACAACACTCCGACTAGAGTTTAAATTAAATACTTCTCATAGTGAATTCTGAAAAAGTGAATATCAAAATATATTTAAGATTAGTATTTCCTTGAGAACTCTCTCTGTATTAATATTTTATCCCTAGCCAAACAAAATTCCTCTTAAAATGAAAATTTCCACCTTATTCTTTATCATTTTTACCAAGCCGAAAGAAATATTTAAATACAGTGACCAATAAAAAATTTCATTACACATTACTGATATTTAAATTGCAGTGAGAATATCATACTACACTTTCAAAATTTTAAGATAGGACGAAGATGCCGTGTTATTCAAATAATAAGATTTTCCAATACATTTTTGTAAAATAGGCAATGAAAACATCACTTTCAAACTATTTAAAAGAAAAAAAAATATGTATAGAAAGTTTCTAGTGTACAAATTATTTCTGAATATTATTGCCTTGTAAAATTTTGTTATGATGCCCCCTTTTAAAAGGAAAAATACTTATTCGATTTTTTTTTCTTTAGATAATGGAAAAATTGAGGCCCACTAGGATTTTTAGTTTATAGCAGTATCACTGTTTGCTTCAAGAAGCCATGACCAATGACTGTTTGAAAAATATGCATTCAATTGTATCAGGACATCATACGGAGACTCATGTTGAATCTCAGAAAACATGTTGAATAACAGCCAAGAAGAGAGATTTGTTACCCACATTGTATGAATTAATCATACAGCCATATTATGAGAATGGAGTCTTTTACGAGGTTTGTAAATGTTTACTGGAATAGTTGAGCCACATTTCTGATACCTGTTTGCAGGGTGATAATGATTTCTATTAATCTTGATTCTGCATCAAAGACAGAAAGTGTCTCAATGAATGGATAAATAATAAGCTTGAACACATAAGGGACTTGACACTATATTTTAAAAGGAATGATTTGTTTATACCATTTTTATTTGATGCCATCATGAAAATATACTTTACCTTTATATTCTATTGAAAATAAAGCAATGTCATCATATTAAATCACCGACAATGATGGTATGTGTTTTACTGATACACATCTTGATAATGTTTAGTGTTTACTACATTTTGGCAACTATCTATGACTCTATCTTTTTATCTACCCTTAAGAAACTCGACTTGTTGACAGCAATGATGGCAGATCGACTGATTGTTACCATTCGTCAATCATTGAAAACGATGAACTGTGGCATTGTGTTGAAGTTGCATGAATACTGTAATATGTACATACCATCAAATCTCTACATGACATAATGTCCAAGTATATGAATAATATTTCTCACAAAGGTGGTTATTCTATTACGAATTTCTTATCATCTATGCTTTCAGTTTTTATGAAAATTTAATTCATTAATTTTAGTATATTGTATTCCCATTTATGTTTTAAATCATAATAAAGGCTTAATTTAGTTTAGGAGTAAAATATGAGACTGTATTCTTTCCCTGATTTATTTATCTGAATCTAATGATAGTTGAAATTAAAGTCACATATTGATAGAAAGAAGGATCACAGTAAAAAATAGTTTTCTATTCTCTTTTTTATTGTTAGAAATCAATAATTTTTTGCTCCTAAGTAAAATTTTAGTACCAAAATAGATATTTTCCTTTTTTAAAAATATGTAACTTACTTATTACTGCTTAATATTCAATTGACTGCTTAGTATTCATCTGACCCATTTATTTCTCGTTTTATAGATTATTTATTTTCATACAGGAAACCATAATACCTTGCTTAACAAAAAGTAGTTTGCAACATTGTTACCACATCTTGAAATCCAGGTGTACAAAAATTATATTATGATTAAAATTGTCTTATTAACTGATGAATCTTATTCAAGCAAAATGTTAAATATAAATTAGTTCATAAAATTCTCTTGCTTTAAAAATTTTGTCTCCGTCTCTACAGAAAAATAGATATAATTTGAGTACTGAAATAGAAATTGTGTTTACGTACTTGTAGATTATTTAGCGACATTTTTTCCAATCAAGGATTAATATTGTGGTTTTAAATTTTTGAGAGTATTGATTTTTTGTGAATTCTTCAATTTCATATAACTATTAAAGGATTAATTTTTTTAATTTTTTGACAAATATCTCAATACTTTTTAAAGAAATCACAGTTTCATTAATCCCCTTTCCTTAAAAGGGTGATTATGGCTTCCCCTTGAAGAATGATTGATAAAATGTTTTGATAGCAAATTAACACCTACACAGAAAATATTATCAGTAGTTTTTTGTCTTATTAATTTTTATGTTGTCTGATTGATGTACTACATAAAACTAAATATATTAAACATCTTCTACTTGATATATCTTTAATAGTAATTAAGAAAATGTTCCATTTAAAAGAACATTCTTATACTAAATTATTCCAAAAATATCTTAGTAATACTTTAGTAATATGGAAGTCATCAAATATTCATAAGGGTAACTACTGAAATTTTATATCTATTCTTTATATTGCATATATTTTGAAAGTTGTAAATTAAATAGAGTAAAATTAATACTTTCTTAATATGTTTAAATTAAATCAGTTAACAAATGGAAACAAATTTTCAGCCAATGTCAAAGAAAATAATGTTTTACAGATTTTAAAAAACATAAAATAGTATTATAATGCCACAGAGCAGAGGTGCTCAGTTCCACCTAAAACCAACTAGAAGAAGATTAAATTAAAGGAGAAAAATGACATTCAAACTTTAAGAAGAGTACTTGAAGCAAAATGTTATGCTTTAAGGTTATTGTTAGCTCTTCCATCATACACTATTTTGTATTTTAGGATTTGAAACTAATTCTTGAAATTTTCAAAAATTTATTGCCTATTAAGTTTAACAATATTCACGTGTTCATATTTCCGAAAATTCCTATTATTATCGTGTATTATTTATATGTTATTTTAGGAATTCGAAACTTTAATATAAAAAATAAATGTGATAAATAACAAAAGATTGAACTACTAAAAGTTTACTTTATCCTAATGATTCATAAATGATCAGTATTCTATGTAATGCTCAAAGTGAAGCCATTTTATTCAGCATGAAGAAGGCATAATTCAAACAGCAGTGAATATGTACCCTTTGTATACAACAATGAACTGTCCAAATGTGTTTTGAGCAGTCATAGTTATTGAAGAGAAAACCTTTTATTATGTGAGAAAATATTAACATTTTAAAAACTTACTTAATTGATTTATCATGGAAACTTTTACATGCCTAGTTCCATCGTGTTTTTTGAAACAAAACAAGAATTTCTCAAACATGTTTCTGAGTTCTAATAGGAGAGTTCTGTACCTAGAAATTCCCGGATATTCCTTTTGAGACTAAAATCTGATTTAACATTGAACTGATTATCAAATGCAGATGAGAAACTATATTGTCACTTGTCAACGTTATTTTTAAATACAGGTTTATTGTTATTAAGAGATTAATAGGGGACAGTTTCCCTCAGTTTTATATCTATTATAGTCACTAACATAGAAACTGACGTCCAAATAGATTGTTCACAATAAAATTTCAAAAAAGTATCAATTACAACAAATGCTTTTAATTGTAAACTATTTCAATAATGAAATGAACATTGGTAAATAATTTTTAAATAGCATAACTTTGTATAAATCATTCTCCAGGCTACAAAATTTCGAAAGATAATGGATTCATTAAGTTTAAAAATACAAATTATAGTAACCCTGATTTGATTAGAATAACTGAAGTACAAATTTAATAATGAAACATTATGTGAAAAAATATGATCCTTTTGGATATTTTTAGTTCTTCTTTATGTGATTTTTTATATTGCAATTTTAGAAGTCTATAAAAAAGTTTACGTTTCCAGTTAATGTATAAGATATAGGGTATATGTGTGTAAAAGTATCTAATTATTATAATCTATAGAATGTATTGCATCAATGTATTAATTCATTGTTTATAATGAATAAAAAGTTCTTAAGGGTTTCCTTTTATTAAGGGAATGAAAACAACATATTTACTATTATTTAAGTAATTAATATATGAAAAAAAAACCTTTCAAAGTCTGAAAATTAATTCATATAAAATATCCTAACTTTGAATTCAAAAATAAGTTAAAAAAATTCCTAAAATATTATTCCTAAAATAATATTTTAGGAATTACAATGCAATAGTGTTATTAAATGGCATTTTAAATAAGCATTATAGTTAAAAAATGCAATTAGTATAGGAAATAGTAATTATTTTCTATCATGTATAAAGTAAATAAAACATTTTAATATACTTAAAAAAATAAGATTTTTAAATTAAATATTTTATATACCATTTTCATTATTGTTCTTAGTTAAAAAAATGCAAATTATATTAAAAAGAGAAAATCACATTTAGTTCAGGACTTATATTAAGCAACGCATTTATACAAACATATTTAAAAGCATTTCTCATATACTATTGAAATATTTAATTTAATCATAACAAAACTTATATTCTTTGCCAAAATAATTTCAGAGTACTCGTTTGCGAATTGCATGTTCCTTAATTTCCAGTTGTAAAATCATAAATTTAGTATTTTAAAAATGAATTCTTATTTTATATTATCCATTTTTATATATTCAAAAGATCTTCCTAAAATGTCTTTTAAAACATATAATTCTCTTTCTTTGCATTCGGAATTTTGAATACCATAGAAAACATTTATTTTATAACTGAACAAATGTTTTATATCGGAACGTAGTTCTTATATAAAGTAATTTTCAAGATAATGGTTATTTAAAAAAATCATTGAGAAACGATTGTAAATTAGTTTTTGGAAGTAGGAGTGAATATTGAAAATAAAAATTTTACTATATTAGACATTTAATAAATATTACAAAATATTATTACTTAGTATAAAATCAATCGAAAGATATAACTATTTCGTGTAAATTTAAGGTATTTAAAAACCTTTCATAGTTAAATACATAGTGTAGAAAGTAGGAGTATATAATTTTGTTAAAATGTTTCAATGTATTTGATTAAAATCCGTTTGTAAACATTATTGTATCAGAAATCTCAGAAATATACTTTTAAATTTAACTTTATAGGTTTTTAGATTTATATAATTTAACGAGTAAGTTTGTATATACATGTAAAACCAAGCATGATGTAGCATTATGTTTTAAATGTCAAAATTCAGCAGGGTAATTTGTACTATTCAGAAAATTTGTACTATTAATGAAAAGATTATTGATTTCTTAGAATCTTATGTAAATTTAGATCTATGCTGGTCAGAAATTTCTAAGTTATTTTAATTCACTACACATTTTTAAATGCTTTCTCAAATGAAAAAGAATAGGTTAGCTAAAAATCTGTAACCCCTTTTTATGTTACTCAAAACTAGTAAATGGCATTTTGAAATCTGCAGCTGAGAATGATTCTTTATTAAAACCAGAGTCAGAAGAAATCATTGAACAACATAGTAGTTCTTTTTTTATTTCTAAAATTTGCATGAATTTTTCAGATGATTTGAGTAACATAAATTAAAATTTCTAAGTCCACTTTAAGAACTCTTTTAGCATTCCCCTATACTAATTTTATTTAAATATTAGTATATTTATTTAATTAAATCATTTTCTCAATACACCTGCTTGATTCAACTAATATTTTATAGAACAATAAATAAAATTACTGGAAAATGCAATTGTTTTTTAATTATTGCTTTAATTCGTCTGTGATTTAATCAATAGTAGAGGAAAAATGTAAGTACATCTTTTATAACATTTATTCAAATGAAACTTTGAGAATTTTGAAAAGTTATTTTTGATTACTAATGCAAAGATAACTTATCATATTTTAATTTTAATCAACAATTTTTTTGAAAGATCTCCAAATAATTCCGATTAAATCTACAACCCAATGGGCTATAATATTACTTGTTTTATTAACATCAAATATATGTACATAATTTCAATTTAAAACAGATAATAAAACAGAATACTTAGCATAATTATAATATATTCAGTTATCTTAAGCAGTTTCGAGAATAAATAAAAGAATCACTGGAATACAAATCATGTCTATTCATTCATCATCTATCATAAGGAAATATCTAAATTTGTTAACTCCAATCTGTAGTTACATATACTGAAATTTGTCAAGCTTTAATTTACGCTTGTTTAATTGAGATTGTTCAATTTGCATTAATGAAAGATAAAATCAGCATTTGATCAAAAAGTTGTGGTCTATTAATCTGATTAGTACTATATTCTATTTCTGTTCTTTCTTTTGAAAGTAAGAAAAAAGCAATTTTTTTCTTTTTTCAGTAAAGTATTTTTAAGTCATAGAAAAGTAATTTAAAAAATAGGCTATGGAAAATTTATATAAAAAAAAACTTTGATAAGATCTTAGAAACCACAAAATATTGTAATGAACAATCCGAGGAGAAAATGTAACACACTGGCCATAAGTTGGGTACACATATTCTAATCCATAAATATCTTATTACATGGATAAGGGAATTGTAACACAGAGTTATGTTTTATCATGAATATATTTCTTCTAAAAAAACCATACTTACTAGTTCAAAAAATGTATTACATTAGGGATAACTGAGATAACATATCAACTTAATATCTTACAAATCGTGCATCAGTTGGTAAATATTTGCGATAAATTTTTGTTCTCCATACTCCAAGTTAGTAATATATGGGCAACCAACCTTATATCTCTTACTTAAAATATAATGAAACAGAAAATATTTCTCCTTCCTCCGGTTCACAATTTATCTAAGATCCTTTCAACAGGAAATTATATTCTTAGAGAAAATGGACATAATGAAGAGTTTTGCCGAAATATGAATTGTTTTTCTGGTCTGTGTCGTCTGCTCAATACCAAATAAAACAAGTTTTGCCACTAACTAAGGTACGACGAGCTTAAAATGGACCACTCACTCAGATATTCGATAAATTTTGGTTATGTGTAGCTATAAAACGTATATTATTCAAGAAAAATATGTCTAAAGCAGATTTCCTTCAAAATCATGACTTTTAAGATTTTACCAAGTGAAGATTAAAATACCTTATAAATGGTTTCATTAAATTTTTCACGTAAAAAGGTATTTTTAATTATATAATTCCTTTAACATGACATGACATATTTTAATTAAGACTAATATTACATATTATTTTAATTAAGTATATTTATCATCAACAAACTTAAATATAATATATCTAAATGAGCTAAATTTATTTCGTTATTTACTCATCAATGTGCAATTGACATTATTATTCCCTTCCATAAAAAATTAATACACAATTTTTTTATAAAGAGAGCTTAGGTTTAGAAATACATTATAGAAATTTAAGCTTCATTAGAATAATATTACAAGAATCATAATCTTGTAGCAAACAGATTATTTGTTACAGAATATGAAAATATATATAGATAGTTGTATTCATGTAAGCAAAGGTAGAATTAGAATAAATTTGTAATAGAATTAGAATAATAATGTAAGAATGCAATCAGTAAATAGTCCAAGAAATATAACATTTATCCAAGAAAAATAATAAATAGGAAAAATGAATTGTTAAAATCTCTAGTTATGCAAGATTGTTGTAAACTGTGTTCTTCAACGAACAGTTTATGCAAAAATTTATTACTGGATATATAAATAAAAGAAAACAACAGTTTATGATGATTTTTAACAAAATAAAATGAAATTTAAATTTGAGCTGGTTAATAAATATTCGATATGAATGTCCTTTAATTTTCATCATTACATTCGTAAAATGTTTTATATTAACCTCAGTGCATTTTATTTGGTTCCGTCTATATCAGAATAGTGATTAAAATACATTCAACTGTAAATTAAAATCCTTGTAATGGAAACTAGTCAAAATTTCTCTAAATCCTTAATGAGAGTACAATTCAAGTTTCTACATTTCACTTTCCTTTTATTTATAGATTCTTAAAACTTATAAAAATATTAAATATTTTAATATATTTAAAAGAATGTTTTTGAAAAAGTAAATGATGCATAAAATACTTTGACTAAACATAAGCCAAAAGTATCAAACTTTTATCTATACACTTTAAAGCAAAATAAACAAAGTAAATAAAAGTTGAGTTTAAAATAAAAATGCCTTTTTCCATGAATGCAAGGGAAATTCTCTTGAGAAAGAGGAATTTGACTGCTTCGCCTCTTTATCCTTCTGATCCAGATGTTTTACTGCAATTCACAAAGAGTCATATCAATGTTGTTATACGCCTCTTTTTATCTGGCAAACATTCGTTGCTCAATTGTTTCAAGATAGCAGAGAAGTTTCCATGAAAATAAACATCAAAGAAAAGAAGAAAAGAGAAAAAGGGGTTTCTTTTTGGCTTGAGAAAGTCAATAAACAAGCAATTGCAACAATCAAAGCAGAAAAAAGGCAAGTATGAATCTTTCTTTTTCCCTCTTTCATCACTATAACAACTCTAAATATTTATTATCTTGCTCGCTTATTTATCGAACATGTTATTCAAACACACATTCATTCATTAATATATGTAATAAGGAAATGTAACAAGTTTAAATACTTAAAATTTCAAATTATGTAAAAGAAAGAATAGTAGATTGATTGCAATTTATAGATATTTAGATTAGAGATTTTCGCAATCATAGTTAAGAAATAATTAAAAATCCTTTTACTCTCAAGAAAGCTTAGTGTTATTTTCCATAACATTTGGCTCTAGGTTTTAATTAAACAATGCTATTGAATATTAAAAAAAATCTACCATTATTATACACAATGAAACATAAAAATGCTTATGAAGATAAATTCCATTAGAAGATGACCATTGTTTTACTTATTCAAATTTGTTACAATTTATATATTTAATTGATGTTTTTTTTAAAAAAAAGGAAATGTTATTTATTTACATATAAAATTATTTTCTTTCATTACTAAAATTTTTAATGTGTAATGAGTATTGATACTTCAAATTTCCGTGAAAACAGTTCTTATTCACAATTACTGTTGTTAGTTTTTCTTCAAAATGCAAGTTATTTAAATAAAAGCTAAAACTTTACAATTACAGGATTCCATTATTAAAATTTAAAATGTTTGTTTTTTAAAAATTTAAGAATAAAAAAATCACGCAAATGCCAAGAATATGAAAAATGTCGTAACTTAATGAATATGTAAAAGTAAGAAATTTTAAATCTTTATTAACTAATATAATTTAGATTTTTCAGCTTACTTTCTCCTTATTTAAGAAATATTATGAAATTAATTATAAAGTGGACAACTTTTAATAATAAAATTTATTTTCTTCCATGTTTCATAGACTGCATATTTTTACAGAATATTTATCTAACTTATTGAGTCTAAAATATAATTAAATAGTCAATTTGTGGAATATTAGTTCAAGTTTTTCTAAATTAATAGAAAATTTATTCCTATTTTTCAGTGGAATTTATACATACCTTATTTAGTCATACACTACATTTAGCTGGTAAGTGTGACATCTATTTTAAGTTCGAAATTATGACTTATCAATTAGTGAATAAAACAAATTTCTTATTTTCAATGTTCAGAGTTTCTCCTTACACCCTTTTGGAAAAGTTGTAAGAGATTTTTACAAAATAAACCATAATTATATTTATTTAAATTTCATTGAAGATTTTTTAAAATATTTAAATTCGAGTTTTTTTCAATTCACGAGATTTTTATAAAAAGGTGAAATCTTTAGAGAGGGGTCTAATAATTACGTACCTTATAGATATACTTCATACAGAAGTTTCCTAACAAAAACAAAAATTTTGTATAAGAAATTACAATTCAAAAATAATTTATTTGCCTAATAGACGTTTTGAATACAAATAATACTTACCATCAAAACTTAGAACATATGTGTATATTAAATTTAGGTAGATAACATTGAATATTTATCAAACCTATTAATAGCAACAATTAATTTTTATTTTAACATATATTTTTATTCTTTAGCTACAGCTACAATTCATATTTTAAATCTTATATCATGAAATTAATTCCAAAAATTGTTTCAGAAATGCATTGAGGATAATTTGTTTCTGCTGTGTCACTTTATATGTGTTTGCAAAATTTTCTATAATAATAATTTATATCATCAATGAAAAATAATTTTAATTAATTTAAATTTATTAATTTTTTATAAGTTCTATATTTATCAAGGTGAGATTGCACTTTTAAATAAATTATTTTTGTTTAATTTAAATTAAGATTATATAAAATACGTAAATATTATTAATTGCTATTTAAAGACATATTTCTAAATTCTCTATATTTAGAATCTCAAACAGAAAAATACTCAACTATAGAAAATGGACAAAACATGAGTAAATTTAACAAATTAATTTATAAAAATAAAAATATATAAATAATGGTAACAATTGTGCAAAAATAATAATAATGTCATTTTTGAAAATTAATTATACTAAAGGAAATATATTAAATGCAATGAAGAGTTATTTGAAATTATTTTATGAATCATATTATATCATCTATAGCTTTTATAAGTGCTGATTAACTTCAATAAGATTTATAAATATTTAATAAGGTCTCTAAGCATATATGTGAAATTTCAAAGGTAATTAGAAAATTAAATTCATAAACACAATGAAATCACGCCATGGTTTGAAAACAGAAACCATTACAAACTAAAAGAAATTTTTAGTGAAAGTAAGCTGTATTAAAAATATTCAATGAATAAAAAAATATAGCATAAAAAGTAAGAAACTGTGTTACTTATCAGCAGAAAGTTTTGTATTTTTAGAAGCTGGCGCATGAGTTTAAAACACAAGTAAATACCGATGTAAGAAAAGCTTTCTTTTCGTTTCGTGTATTCTTTGAGTCGGAACTTTCAGTTTGTGTAAAGTTTTTGATAACCACTTTAAAAATATTTGAAGAAAAAATATTTCTTTTCAAACCAGGGCTTAAAAGGGAAAGTGACATAGGGAATAAAAGAAATTTATTCTGTTTTTATTGCATTTTACAAAAATGCATTTTTTATTAAATACAATAAGTGACACTTATGATATAAGTTTACAATTTTATATCATGATTAGAAAGTAAAATATTCAATAAAGCTTATTTATTTTAAAATATTCAAAGTTTAAGCATTTGTCTATTTTAGTGGTCTCAATAATGTAAATAATCTATTATTTATAACTATACTTTTTCACGTAGTTAATATAAACTAAACTAAATTGTTTCGAAAATATATTAAACATTACTAATTGAAATAAATATGTATTCATAAATTAAAAGTTGTGAAACATTATACTAATGTTTCTACTAATTATTCTTTAAGCGATTCATAAAGAATATTTTATTTTTAATATTAGGTATAAGATTTAAAATATCTCATAAATGCATTTATAAAAAAAAGCATTGAATCATTATGTAGGCTAATGATAGAAAAAATGAAAAGAAAAATTTTCATTAAGAAAATGGGAAAATATATAACTAGTATACAAATTAACAAACTATTTTTCTAATTAGAGTGTATCGGCATCTGTTTAAATATAAGAAATGACTTAATGTTTTGTTTTCTAGAAATAAACTTTAATTGCCCGTAAGAAAATATTTTGTTGAAGATGAAATAAATATAAATCAATATATATACATATATAAATATGTATATATATATATATATATATTTATTAATATGCAATATATAATTATAAATATCTGTGCTACAAAATGTGATAAAAGATAAGCATTGAAAGCTATATTAGTCTTAAAAATAAAAATAGAAATGTTGCAAAAAATAGCTAAAAATTAATAATGAAATATACTTTAAAACATACTAAAAATAAAAGACAGTTTAGTTTCTTAAATTTAACGCAATTTTAAAAATACTCTCATGAAATTTATTTGATGATTTGCTCTTTAATATTATTTAGTTCTTTATTTTGAATCTAAGACTGTAGGAATTAATTTCTCTATGTTTATTTGTTATTGCCTTAAAAAAAGATAAATTAAAAAAAGCACATTTTACGTTTTTCAGCACATTTTCGTTTACGTTAATATTATTATCATATTCGAATATAATTTTAGTTAAAAAAATTGATAAACTGGCGAATTGGCTTTACGTTTCACATTATTCATTTTGTAGAAATGAACAACCATCATATATGAATAAATTTTAGATTAAAAATTATGAAATACTAGCTTATATTGAATTAATCACCTTAAAAAATCTAAATTCATATGTACTTAAATATCTTGACAAAATTCCCAACATTGAAACAATTTAATATAGAAATTCATTAACTATTGATTTCTCAAGATGCTTCAAGGAAATAGCTATAATATTATTAATTCGCACAACTAGTGTTAAATTGGAAATAAAGAATATACAATTCTTAAAATGTAAATATAACATACTCTTTTTTCACAAAAAGATATTAATTATTTGAAGTAATTTTCGTTTGTTTTTGTTGTGTAACACAAAATAATTATTTCATTTCCTTTAATTTGCTTCCTTTTAAATGAAAATTGTAGAATAATTCAAGAAACATAAAATTTTAAAACAATATGAAATTGTATTAGCCTGCAATGTTTTCTATTTTGTGATTGTGTGTTTGTTATTTGTTTTACTGAAAATATAATTAATATTAAAAAAATACGCAAATACATGGTCAATAAAATACAATTTAATACTAAATATTCCCTAGACTTTATTAAGCTTTCTCACCTAATTAAAATAACGAACTAATAATTGGCCTACAGTTTTATAGCTATGTGCTAACAATTATAAAAATATTAAAATTTTTATAAAAATTTATAATTAGAATGCAAGATATTTCAGAGTATCTGAATAAATGAATAATCATTCTAGCATAATAAAGTCATATAAATTCTATAAAACATTGTATTCCTTTTAAGAATTATTTTTACTGAACAATAATTCTTTTACACTACCATTTAAAATAAAAATTTTCTGCAAATGATCATAAGAATCTTTGTAAAATATAATTCTAAGTATTAAATTTTTATGGGCATATTCCTCGATGGGAGAATTTAAAACTAAGTTAATTAGTAAATAAAATTCTCTAAGAAAACTCATAATATATTACTCTTTTCATAAGAATTGCATTTTTTGATTATCTATCTATCTATCTATCTATCTATCTATCTATCTATATATATATATATATATATATATATATATATATATATATATATATTAGACTTTAATATTGGGTGTAATACTGACTAATCATTTTTATTATTTATTGGCACACCGCCTACAAAAGTACATGAAAAATGTATGAAAAAATTGAAATAGAAGAAATTAGTCATTTACTTTTTAAAGAAATTATGCTTCAAAAATTCATGCTTTGTAAAACTAAAAGTCGTTTCAGTTTTGTATCAAAATGTGAAGTACGAAGATACTTAATCAATGTCAATTTTATTTAAGCATATTTTAAAAAATCCGGCAGAAGAAAAAAATAAAGTGAATAGAAT
>JAPDSC010148061.1:0-19083 GCA_026290005.1 Latrodectus geometricus
TATATATATATATATATATATATATATATATATATGAAAAATAAATACTTTTATGTGATTCTATATATTTTTTTATGTTTAATATCTTTTACGCTTGAAGAAGGTTTATTATATAATTTCATGCATGTTTTTTTTTAAAAAAGAAATTATGTATAACATTTTGTTTTATTCTTTTTTATGATATCTTTATCTTTCAATGAATACTTGTCGTATCTGGATATCTGCGCGTGTATTTATTTTACTCCTTTTTCATACCAGAAACTATTTGACCTTATGATTCGCTGATTATCTTTCGGTATTTGACTGAAGTGATTACGAAGGAAACGTGCAGAATATCAAGTATTCTTTACTTCTCCAGTTGAACTCATAAAAAAATAATTTATTGAACTATTTTCGCGAAGAAATATACAAGGCTTTATGCCAGAAACAGCATAAATATTTTAAGAAATCGCTTATTATCATGGGAAAAATACATATTTTAATAAGAAAAACTTTGATGATCACGAAAATATTAGTTGATTATTGAATATTATTACCTTTATTTAGTTCAAAACTATGTTTATTTCTATAATTATCAGAAGTTTAAACTATTTAGAAAGATCATTCTGTATTTTCAATTTAACTCTATCATTTTTAATTATTTTAGTTTTAAACCTGAATAGCAAAAATACGAAGAAAACTAACTTCTGCATTTGAGTTAGCTTAAAAGTTATATGTTTCGTAAATTTAATTTTATTGTTAAAAACATTTACTATGTGCCATCAACAAGCTTAAATCTATAAATTTATTAGTTTAAATAACAGTTATTATGTTCATATGGGTATTAATGAAATGAATTGTTATGAGATAATTATACAGATATTCGTATTTTTAACAGAAATTCTTCGCCTTGTAATACCATATACATGTTTTTTTATTCAAGACTCAGATAAAGAGAGTTAAAAATTCTCTTATATCACTATGTTAAAATTACAAGAACAGCAAATATTTGATACAATTTATTTATAAAAAAAAAATAATAATAAATCACCGGGTAGTAGCTTTTTTTCTTAAATAAAACATTTTAATAGCACGTGAGAAAAATTATTCAGTTTTTGTATTTGATAAAAAAAAGAGCTCATTCTCGCTGATAGTGAAGTTTCATCAATTTGTTTAAAAACTTAAAAACTTAATAGTTTAAGTTTTGAGATAGATTATATCAATAGTAATTTAAAATTTAAGATTTGGAATATTTTTGCAAATTATACAAAAATTTTTATTCTTTTTGAAGGAAAGTTGAATTTTTTTTACTCCTGTTGATTAAAAAATAAAACTATTATGATTAACTTCTAATAAAGAACAATTGAAATTGCAATCTCGTTAAAGTAAAGTAAATTTGATTTAAATTGATTTGAAAATGTCGCTTTTAAAAGTTAATACTGAAGCATACATCGAAAGAGATGATATCATTTCATTAACATATATAAAACAGATATGCTTCTCACAAACTTTTATGACTTAGAAGACATATTTTAATTAATATTCATAAAAGAGTTCTCTTTTTAATTCAAACTAATCTGCCTAACTCAAATTTATCGAAAACAGAAAATTAAATCTTATTTATTCTATCGTATTCCAACTAAAACATTCAGCACCGCAACTTAAAAATTTGATGATTTTTTTCTATCATTACTTGAAATATAAATACTAGTACGGAACGATATAGTACGCTATTTAGGCTATAAAACTTGACCTTTTAATGAATTCCTTTCAGACAGCCATATGTAACCCCATATCGGTATAAGTAATGAATTGATTCATTAATATCATACTTAATGACTTCCAATTTTCATTCCTCTCAAAATGGGAAAATAATGTATTTCTTTTGCGGAACTTAATTGCATTTTTATGCAAGTGTTATGAGAGACGTAACTTTGCATTATGGGGATCTTCAGTATGCACTTTCATCCTTTACTTATACTTTTTTTTATTTATTTTGATTACTTACTTTTTTTTTTTACCTAGTGCATTGACGAAGGAAAATTCTTTTAGGTTTCTTCCTCGCTTCCTGGTATGACATAATGATTTTCTCAAAATAGTTCTTTCTTTTTTTTTCCCCTTTTTTCTTATAGAACTTTATAATATTTCTCCAAATTTTTTTCTCTCTCGTAAAATACTATTATTGTCACGTTTTTGTGTAAAAACATTAGTGATTTTCATTTACATATAAAATGAACAATACAGAATTTAGGTTAGGTTAGGTTATGATGTACATTTTTGGAGCTCATATTGAAGACAAATAAGCGCACATGCCATAGGAACCCGTTTATAGGGTAGGCAAATAATTCACACTTCATTCAAACATGGAAAGAACAAAGACAGGAGGGAGAGAAAGAATATCCATTCCCAAACTGGGGTTCGAACCCAGACCTCCTTATTCACAGGCAGGTACACTGACCACTAAAAAGAGTAGGCGGTTACAGAATTTATAGATAAATTTGGCAGGTTATGTTATTGTGATAAGTTTCCGACTACTTGTTTTTACCGATTGAGGACAAATATGATCAACAAACTAGTAATTTTGTATGATGGTAAAGAGACGTAGTCGACATCTGAGCGGGATCACTTTTCTTCAAACTTTCACAAACACCAGTTGAAAGTTTTTAGACACTGCAAAAGAATAAACCTCTACTATTCCGTTGAATCAAGTAACAAAATCACTACTTTCTGGTGATTAGAATGACTGCACCTCAACCTGAGAATATTTCTCGTTTAAAAAAGAAATATTATAATGGTTGTCAAGGCTTGAATAAATATTAACATCTAACATTAAATGTTGCTCATTTTTTCGCACAAAAGTTAAGTGGTGCTTTCGCTGAGTCTGGTAGAAAAAGGAATCGCTGTGGTGTACGAAAAGTTGTTGGTTCACTATCTAATCTACCTGAAAACGATTGAAAAATCTGTGTCTTCGAGCTTAAATTTCATGTAATAGCTAAAATATAACAATTTTATTACTCTTACTGTGAGGAAGAAATTTGAGCAGGAGGATATTAGATCATTCTTGAATAACTTTTTACGAAAATGGCAATAATAAATTGAATACTTGCATCGTAAAAGTGGCGAGTTTAATATCTAAACCTTTCTTACAGCGTCTTTCTGAAGGAGTCTATTAACGTTAAACTTTCATAAGATAAAATGTCACTTCACTTATTTAATATGTAAATTTGAGGAAAACTTCTGCTCAGGTATTAATTACATCATGTGATTGCTATTGAATGTGGCAATACAAACAGCTGTATTTATCGATTTCGGTCAATTACATTGGGTGGAAATTAAAAACAAAAATAAACATATCATTTATTTGTATTTATTGTAAGAAACAATGACCTTTAGATGTATTTTTAACTACTTACAAACTGATTATTCAATGATTTCAATTTGTTTACTGAGACTGGAAACAATTAAAAAGGCATTCTGAAAATTTCTAAGTATTTTCTGTGTGTTGGTCAAATAACATTCTGGGTGCTGTTTTTACCATCTGATGTTACAAATATTGATAGATATTGACGGTTTTTTGAAAAACCTGATACAGAGCACATGGATTTGATGTGACATTTGTGAGCATAAAATTGTTAAAGCAGATTGTGATGTTTCTCAAAGTAATTTGGTGAATAGATTATTATAACAAAATTAAAGTACTTAAAGTAATAAAGAACTTAAAGTGAAATGCAAAATGATTACAATGAATGGAGTAAATCAGAAAATGTGAATCATGTCAATATTTCAGAAATGAAAGATTGTGATGGATAAAGAAATTGCCATTTTAATTTGTTTATTGAGAACTTATTGATGCCTTTTGTTAGGTTCTTGATAGAGTATGGATCGTTCATAAAGGTGCTACAATAGATATCGTAATTATATGAGATGGCAAGGGGTCTGATATAAAATTGAAAGTCTATTCCTTGTAATACATATCTGGTTGTCTATTTTTACAAACCAAAGAATTTTTAACACAACCAACCGCCTTATAATTTCAAATGACAAGATCTATAAATAAAACTCTTTTTTCTGTGTCATACCAGAGAACGAATCGTGGGTTCTACGAAGTGGATAAACTTTCTCAAAGGGAAGGTCTTATGCTGTGTCAGATATCGCCACCTTCCAAGCACAAGAGCTACACACTTAGTCAACAGATTATCACGGTTTTATACGCTAATATTCAAAATAAAGGTTACAAATATGGAAAATATTTTGACAAAAAATGCTCTTATTGCATAAAATTTTGGTATAGTATCTTATGTTGTAAAGCAGAAAAAATAATAAGATGTACAGAATTTTAAGGCTGGCTTCCTGATATTACAGGACACCATTGACTATCTACATTATCCGGTGAATACTTTCGATTTTCAAATTATCATCCACAAGTGGAGCTCTGTGGGGTCGGGTGTTATCATCCGTAAAAAGAATTGGTGAGTCCTCAAAAAATGTCTCATGCATAATCATAGAATTTTATACCTATATATCGTTCTAATGTCAATGTATTAAATAGATCAGATATCGAAGTCCCGTACAAAATGTATTTTCGTCTAATGTACCTTCTCATATAAGGTGCCAGTGCGATCGATTTACTTGATGCTTGCTAACTCATAGCGACTTTTAAATTTTCTTCATGTGAAGTTGACTGAGAGTTGCGTTGAGTAATTTAGAGTCGTTATTCAAGGTCACAAATAGCAAGAATTTGCTGTGACTCTAGGGCAATAATCCCCCTCATCGAGCGGGTACGGTCTCTTCTCCCATAACTGTACCAGACATCTGAAAATGCTGACATAATTCTGGAAAGTCTTCTGCGTGACAAATTTACTCAACAAACCACTTGTAATTATCCACTTTTTAGAATATTTCTGGTTTTCCATTCCGATTCATCCTTATTTAAACTATTCCGATTTTTCATTTTAACTACTCTTTGGCTAAAAATGTGCTTTCTTTAAGAAACAGAATTCTACCCATTTATTTCTGGAAGTTTCAGAAACATTCGCTTATAAAGTTCAAATTACACTGCCTTTTGAAAGCTTCTTCCAACCAATGAACAGACACAAGACGCATAAACTGATATCGTCTACTAAATCACACTGTATAGCATCAGTATTTAAAATATTGACCGCACATAATTGCATAAATTGATGTCGTTTACTAAAAACACATTGTATAGTATCAGTTTCTTTTAAAATATTGACTGCATATAGTTGCATAAATTGATGTCGTTTACTAAATTACATTGTATAGTATCAGTATTTAAAATATTGACTGCACATAATTGCATAAATTGGTGTCATTTACTAAAGCACATTGTATAGTATCAGTTTTTTTTAAATATTGACTGCATATAGTTGCATAAATGGATGTCGTTTACTAAATTACATTGAATAGTATCAATATTTAAAATATTGACTGCACATAATTGCATAAATTGATGTCATTTACTAAAGCACATTGTATAGTATCAGTTTTTTTTAAATATTGACTGCACATAATTGCATAAATTGATGTCGTTTACTAAATCACACTGTATGGCATTAGTCTTTAAAATATTGACTGCACATATTTGCATTTATTGCAAAATATGTTTGTAGCTTTAATATTAGACGGGAATATAAATTAAATTTTGATTCTGATTGATAATGGATTGCTTCAAATTACTTTGCATATAAATATGCATCTATTTGGATACAGATTAATCTCAAATTAATATTACTTGCTAAGTGGAAACGGAGTATTAATTATTAATTGTACATACCAGCACTAAGACACTAAACTGTAATAAATTAGACGTTATCAATTAAATTCATTTCCTGTGAAAATCCCGTTGCAACATTTCTAACAATTTCCAAATCACCGTAGAAAGAGAACGTGTTTGAATTTTCCAAATTATTTACCCCGATTGGCCCCGATTCCCTTGTGGGAATATCACTTATAACCTATTTACATTACGTCGGCTTTATAGGTTAATTTTCTATTCGAACAATCCATCCTTAAAATTTTAATTAAAAAAATGATATACCTGCTGTGATACATATATAAGAAAAAGAAAAAAAAATTACTGAGATTGTTTTACAGTTTTTGTGCTATTTCCTTTTACCCATTTATTTTAATTTAAACTAATTTATGTATTTTCATTTTCCAAAAAGGGATACAGAACACATTCTGATGAGGTATTTGCTATCGATGGAAATTCTGTGGAATTTTTAATTATTCATTTATAATTTCCAATTTCTCGTCCATCTTTTATACTTAAAAATTTAAGAACGATGAAAGAATTCGATGAAAGGAAAGATTATTTAAAATGAGCTTAGATATTTGTCGTTTCAAGTTTTCATCGGTATTTCCTCGTAAGATAACCAAAGCTCAGCATGCATTTTTAATGCCGACTGTAATCTTAAATCTTTTTTCTATTAAATAAATTGTAAGCATCAAAAGAATGGATCGTTTATGTTGTTGATTTTATTAAAATGGAAATTAGGAAGCGACACACAGCCTTATTTTTTTGAAACCAATCAACCGTAACTTTTTATGACGAACGATGGAAATAAATGTTCTTAAGAATTTATAAGACAACAGACAAGGATAGCACTACCTACCTTTTATGAGAAGTGATGTTTCGGTTCATAAGTATGTTTGGGATTGGTTTTATGCCTGCGAGTTCGATTCTGACTTGCTTACATACCCATGATATTGACAGAGCTCAAGTACATGAAGTAGTACTGAGAGATTTGGTTTATTTATTGCCCTGAGGTAACTTGTTTGCATGCAAAGGCCAACTGGATCAATGCTTACCACTAAAGGAGATTCCGGAGCGCAACAAACATTCCCACTAAAGTGGGAATCGAAAGCATGAACCGTTAAACTGAAAGCTAGAGCATTAATTAATCATCTGCGACCTCGGGACGTAGTTTTAAGTGGAATTGTATGTGTACTTAACAGATTACTTTCATAACAATGTGCTTAAATCCATCATTTTGTTGCATTTTTTCTAAAATTTTTCGCAATTTCAAATGTGATATATTGTTTTTCTTAAACAATTAGAGTAGAAAATTCAGAAAAGTTTGGCTTTTTGCAGTAGCGATTTCTTTTGTTACTCTTTATTGACAAATATGCCAAACTTAATCTCAATCACAATCGTCTGCTTTCAAAAATGATTGAGGAATTCTTTCTAAAGAGCGATAGAAAAATGATATTTTATTTGCATTTTGCTATATGATTCCATCTCATTTTGCTGCTTATTGCTAATAAAATCCAATTACTGGAATCTATTACTTAGAGATTAATATTTAAATTTATATCTTTATAAACATTAAATTCCTTTGCATCTTTTATTTTCAATTTCATATTTAAGTAAATTTGAATTATTATAGTTTTCTTGTGATCACAATAAGCTTAAACTGGGAAAAAATATTTTACAATCAATAAAAATGATTGCGATTATAAGAAAATTACATTATGATGATTAATTTTAAATTAAGAAAATTGTTTAAATTTTGAGCACTTGTTAAGATAAAGGCTTACAGAACAGACTGAATAGATTTTATGTAAAAAATTGTCTATTTTTCCACATACTTTTTTTTGATTTAAATTCGGCGATGAAACACGAATGAGAAGGTTGTTACTTAATTTGTTCACCATGAAAACTTTCTCAAATGAGAAAACGAGTTTCTCTTGGTACTTTTTACCTATCGCTAAAGTTCTGATTTTGGAATGATTATTACATTTGACACAAGCTTAGAACAATGTAATTTTTGTCTTTATTTTAGGTTGGATCCAGTTTAAAAACTAAAAGGGATAGAATTTTCTGTGAAAGGATACTAAATAGAAGTAATAGGACTTTTCTTTGATTTTATTCTTATGTCACGTGACTAAAAGACTATTATCTATGAAAAGTCCAGCAGTGAAGTAGTATGAGTCGGTAGTTATAATACTTGACAATGACTTTTACTATTTTAAGTGTGGTCACATTAAATCTACGCACTATCATAGTGGAGGGCGCTGTTTTCTTAAAAAAACATCTGTGTATTAACTTAAATTAAGCTTTTATTTAAATAAAATTCAATGAAATTTTATTTAATTGCGTTTTTTTTTAAACAAGGTAAAAATATATCTATTTCCATTATTATATAAGATCAATTCGAAACAAGAAAAATAAAATATACGAAAAAGTTGAATTTTTAGAATAAAGTACATCCTAAGAATTGCAATTTAAACTTTCTTCTAACTTTATCGACATTGTTTAGAAGTTCACAACGCGATTTCGATTGCGTAACGGAGTACAATTTATCGTTTTCAGTTTCAAGAAGCCATTTTTTTTTTATCTTACCACATCTTATTAAAGAATATAAAAATCGCGTAAAACAGCTTTCGTACGTCGACCTTTCTGAGTCGCTGTTTACGCCATTTTGACTCGACATAATTCTCGCCCTTTTCCGTTTCAGAGGGCTCAGCGCGAGATTAAGCCGACGGGTCGTAAACAAAAACATTTGCAGGAAATGAGAAAGAATTCTTTCTCCGCAAAAACATCGTTTGCCGCTTCCAAAATAAGATGACGTTTAAGTATGTTTACGCGCACGTCGTGTTCCTCTTTCGCAAAGTAATTATATATTTAAGATCGCGCTGAATATTATTGAGAAACCTCGCCAGGAGTGAAGCTTGATTAATTTAATGGAGCGAACGATAGTAAATTATAGATTAAATTCACTGTTGCCAGATTATTGTTGTTTACTTCATGTGTAGTAGACTACGTATGTGCTGGATGAATAATATTATCGTTTTCATATTTAATATCATTTTATATTTACTTTTGTTTTCTAAAGTCATCACTGTAATTTCTAGAAGATACTTTAATGGATAGTATCTGCCTTTGTGTCATCAGAAAATTCTTGAAAACAATTTCACTTAACATTCCGCTTTAAATAATATTTGAATAGGATGGTGAATAACATGGAAATTGAAATTTTATTTTCGAAACACAGAAATTCAGTGCTTTTAATAAAGGATAATTTGATTTATACAGTCTTAATATATTTTCAAAATTTAATATTCATATAAATTATCATTATTAAAACAATATTTGTTGCATTTTAATTTATATTGTTGACTTAATGGTATACTTAATGATTGTTTTTCATTAATTGTTATTTTACATTACTATATTAATGAAAAAAGTTAAAAGAAAAACATTGAACACACACATTTTATATATTTAATATCTGATTTTATCAGAAATTAGTTATGTCCGACAAAATGTTTAGTATAATAAAGATCCAAAAAATTAGTATATCTACCTAATATCAAGCATGGCTCTCGCCAGACCAAAGAAGTGCCGCAACATGACGTGACATGAACTTAACTAATGTCTGAAGTAGTATTGGAAATAAATGGCACAATGAATTCTGTAGCGCTGTCCACAAATCCATAGGAATAAGAGGGGATGGGAAACTCTTCTGAATAGTACGTTGCAAAACATCACAGATAAGCTCAATTATGTTTTTGTCTGCGGATATTAGTGACCAGAGAAAGTGTGTTGAGTTAAAAGAGTGTTCCCTTATCACCTCTGTAGAAATTCTAGAGGTGTGAGGTGTCGTATTATCCTGCTGGAATTCGTCAAGTCCTTCGGAAAGCACAATAGACATGAATGAATGCAGGTGATTTGACAGGATGCTTAAGTACCTGTCAGGGTCGTATTTCGAAGTATCAAAGGCCCCATGTCATGTACATAGCACACGCTCCATACCAACATAAACCCTCCAACAACTTGAACAGTCTCCTGTTGACATACAAGGTCCATGTATTCATGAGGTTGTTTCCATACATATGTATGTTTATTCGCTCGATGAAATTGGAAACAAGACTCGTCAGACCAGGCAACGTGTTTCCCGTCACCAACAGTCTAATGTCTGTGTTGGTAGTCCAAGACAAAGCATAAAGCTTTGTGTCGTGAAGTCATCAAAGGTCCACGTCTCCGAAAACCCATATCGAAGATATTTCGTTGAATAGTTCTCACGCTGATGGCCCAGCGCTGAAAGATTTGCATGTGTGTCACGTTCAATGATTCTCGCCAGTCGTTGTTAGATCCATTCTTGCACGACCTTTTTTCTTGCGACAGCACTTACTGAGACTTGATGCTTTACCTCATTTCCGATATTCACGATATAGTTATGAAATGGTAAGGAAAAATCGAAGTTTCATAGCTAACTCGGAAATGCTACCAACTACCAATTGTAAAAAAATTCGTTCCAACGGTAGAAAAATATCTATATTTACCAAAAAAAAAAAAAAAAAAAAAAAAAAAAAACTCTGCTAATTCTTGACAATAAACTTTTGCATCCAGTCAATGATGAATTCGCAGATGACGACATCGAAGCTTTACTTTCACTAACGAATGCCACAGTCGTTTATCTGCTTGGAGTCCTTGAACATCCGAAGAAAAAATAACCCCGGTTTTCAATTCATTGATTTTAGAGGTTGAAAATAAATACTGCGCTACAACTCTGAAAAAAGAGTAATATGCTAAGTGCCATAAGGTGATTATCTGAGACATGGGAAAACATTCCAAATGTAATATTGTAAGATCTTAGAAAGTTCTTTTGAAGCATAAAAATGGACATTCCAACTCTACAATGTGCGAAACCAAAACAGAAGACGAAAACATGAAATTTGTTGCACTGTTGGTTTTTGTCACAGCAGAATTCGTTCAGGGCTGTGACAGTGTCATAGCAGAAAACATTACAGAATAAATGACAAATGAAGAAATTAGTGGAATAATTGACAACGCCATTATATAAATGGTGAAACAAGAAATTATAGAAGAAGCATAGGAAATTTTAAATGAAAAGTCTAATCCCACATTCGGATGAGCTTACGAAGATTGAGGCAGCTTTGCAGGATACCAATCACCAGGAGGAAACGATCCCAGCTGATATTATTTATTTGCCTAAGTGAAGGGATATTGATTGAAACAAATAACTAAGGGTTTGGTGCAATGAATAAATTATATCAATCTGAATGCTAAACTATCATCCTGCTTAAATCATTCATTGAACATAGTTTACTTGCATATAGCTTCACCTTTGGAGGCGTGATATATTGACTTTCATCGATACATTGGAATTTTGTGATGCTTTCTTTTTATGGCCGCACGCTGATATTAAGATCTGATTATTAACACAGGCAATAATTTGATAGATATCAGAACGCACGTTTGGTAAACATAATGAGAAAACTATTGAAAAAAAATAAGATAACCTTAGAGAAACATACAGAAATAGAAGAAAACTTGAACACACAAATAGGTCCAGTAATTTTTCCTGACTTCATCTGTACTAATGAAATGATGATCACACTGAAAGATTCAACGTCACTGTGACACCAACGTCTGAACAAGAGTGTTTGGTGTTTGAAAGATTAACTCTGGCTTATTTCAATCGATTTTAAATGGAGAGATTTACGTCTTTCTCGCTTAAATTCTACCAAAATCACTAAGTGACATACCACTCCATGCGCTGCAGCGGAAGTAGTTTCAACATGGGGGAATTCAAACGCATTTTCCAGCTATCTCCACTGATATTAGAATGTTTTTCAAACCAAAGAATTAGCTACGCTGGAACCATCCCATGACTACCTTGTTTACTAGATTTCCCATGTCTTTAATATTTCATTGTGGGTACATGTTAACTCCAATGTATGAAATCGGGTAAAACTGAAATAGGCTTAGTAGCAAGAACATTTCTTCAAGTGGGCTTATTGCCGATACATAGCAAATAATTGGGAACTTTCGTCGATAGCAGCGTCGTAATCGTAAGACATGCATTATAGCTTTAAGCTGCAACTTTGAACTCCAGTTTCAAATCTTTCTTGTATAGCAGAATATTGAATAAAATTCTAAACATACATACTTTTGTAACAAATTATTATTAATTCGTGACCTGTTTCTTTTAGTTTCGAGCTTTGTGTGCATTTGGCGTGATTACATTGCATTTGCCGATCATATGTTCTTATCCGATTCTTGCATGCTTTTATAAATATATAAACGTAAATTTTGGTGCTTGTATTTTAGTATAATTTTCGTGTATTTTATGCTACTTTGAGACCTGAATAATGTAAACGTTTTGTCTTTTGCATTATTTTATAATACATTTTCAATACGAATTCTGAAGTATTCAAAAATTCATTCTGATGTATTTTATTGCTTTGTTTTTCAATTAAAAGAGAGAAAAAGTTTACTGATTCTAAATAGCTCAAACATGTTGCTTCATAAAATGTTATTATATATTTGTGTATAAATATAATGAATCAATGGAACTTAATAATTTCACTGGTAATCAAGCAAAAAATTGGAAAGAATGGTTTCCAATCTAAAAACTTTCTCGTATTTTATTATTGTAGTAATTAAATTTATATTGCGGTACACAAACATTGGAAGAATAATTGTTTTTTCCAAACATCTTTAAAAAAATTAATTTTATCAAAAATAAAAGTGCCAAAATAAAAATAGTATTCGTAGCTTTCATCCCATATAATAACAAAAAAATGACTCTGGTTTAATAAAAATCTTTATCCTTACGTAATTTTATTTGAATTTATTTTTTATGATAACGGACATTAGGTTAGTAAAGATAGTGAGGAATTTATTTTGAGATGTAGCTAAAAAAATAAGAGCATCTTAATTTCGAACCATTGTCCAGTAACGAGATAAAGATCAGTGCATTCTAAATTTTTAAATTTAAGATTAAAATTATTAACATTGAATAATTATTAAATTTTAAATATATTTTTTAAAGTTAATTTATCATGATAACAACAACAATGTAAGAATTTTCCGTTAGAAATTATAGCTTGTGGATATCTCGTCAGAATAAATTAGGATGGAAAATGGGAATTTTAATACTCAGATATATCTCAAAAATAAAGCAATGTATGGAACAATAGAAATTTAAATAGAACACAATAAATTGAAAATTATTTTAATAAAGCAAGAAACCTTTTTGTTTAATAAAAACCTTCCTCGCTAAGCTTGCAAAGCAGAACGACTTACTGTTCGAAAGTTTGGGAATTTTATAAAGATATTAAAGACGTGATATTTATTAAAGTTCGGGTATTATTTTAAATCACAGTTTCCCGTTGAATTAGCCCACAAGAACAAAAAATGACTACAAAGAAACAAATTGAATAAGAAAAAGAGCACAATCATTGTTTTAAAAAATACTGCGGTATAATTTCCTTATATAAGATGTCTAATAAAATTCTGATGCATTTTGATGTTTAATAATTCATAAAATAATGAATATATAAACAATTTTACGGCATTTACTCAGAATGAATCATATATTATTTTTTTACAGTGAGAAAATTTCCATAGACTATTTCCTTTTCCGTTTTGAGATTTCCATTACAATTTCACTTTTCTGTGTGAACATCAATTTTTTACCCCGTGCTTTGACTATTTCAACGGAAATGGTTTGAGTCCAATATTAATGACACTCAAATTTGTTTTCCTATAATTATTTGAGACTGATACAACATTGTTGGATTGTTATACTCTGGGTATTTGATATTCTAAAAGCCAGGACTACTACCACAACAGAAGAACATACATGTAGAAATAAACACCGATAAGGAACATCTAAACAGTCATGTTAGTAATTTAAACCTATCTTCTTTATTTAAACATAAAAGAATGTAGATATATTATGGATATTCTATAATGCAGAAATATTAATGAAAAAAATAGAGGTGGAAGAATATTTATAATAAAACAGGATTTCTGAGACGGTACTGAACCTTGTAGGAAAAGACTCAGTCTTTTGCTTGTAAAAATAACCCTTGATGAAAAGACAAATATTATTAAATATAAAGTCCAATCTTAACCAACTGGTGATGGAGGATGGCAATTCAAGTGTCTATTTTGCCACTTCCCTGTTAAAAATTAACCATGCTGTTTAGAAAATTTAGTTGGAAAAAATTGGCAACCGAGAACATAGAGTAATAACCCAATATAAAGAATCCAAGCATTGCCTTCGTTATTAATCTCCTCTAACAAATGAAATTTTCTTTAAAAAAATTGATTGGTAAACCTGTACTTTAGGGTACCCTTTGGCGAACTTGGTGATTTTTTTGGCGACATTCCTGTTCACGCAGATTACAGTGCAAACAGGTAACCAATCAGATAAACCAATCAGAGCCGCGACTGGATCTAAACATTCTAAACCAATCAGAAAACGAGTCGGTTTTGCCCAGCTTGACTATCAATCGCGATCACAACTTGGCGAGAATCAAAGGGGCACCTTAAAGTATAGTCCAACCAATTAATTTTCCATAAAGATATAAATTTTATTATATTCCTGTCCACTTCTCATATATGTTTTTATTTTGTATAAATCTCAGTTTAACTACAATAACTCACATCTGTGTCCTTGTCATGTTTGACTGAATTCAGATAAACTGATATGCTGACTATTCTACACACTAAATTGCTTTTATTTCGAGAGCTCAAGTTGAGCTCTTGTGTTATCGTCCCAGCAGCAAGAATGACTTAAGGTCTAATTATATCGTAAGTTTATATTTAGTTCATCACCATTTTATTCCAGTCCAGATCATAAAATGTACTCGTCAATACCAGCCTAGATCTATATTGAATCTTGCTACTCCAAACCACAAGACATATCGCACAGTTTGTGTTGATGACTTTAAGTTAATTTTGTGCAGCAAATTGATGACACGTTTTTTAGCATCCAATTATTTATTATCTTCTAGCGATGCACAGAACACAAAATAAAATTACATAAAATTATTATAAACGAAAAACAGCTCCAGCATTCTCCACAGCCTCCATCATTCTTCCTCTCATTCTCTTCAAAAACGAAATATCTATCGTAGTCCCGCTTCCTCCGCAGCGCCGTCTCGCGTTCCTTGGAATCATTACAGTGTGCGTAAGAAAAACGTGAGTGAAATTTATATCAATTTTGCACTGATTATAATGACATATATTTCAATGGTTTACTAAAATATTTCTCCAAAAGTTAATCTGGATTAGGTAAATTACAGTAACATTTTAGAGGATACTAGGATTAGAATTGCAATAACCAAGATACTGGCCATATTTCGCAAGATATCGATGATAGTCTTCTCGTTTTTTTCCGCCCGACGAAGAGCACACACTGGGGGACCATGAAACAAGAACCGTAAAACCTTTTGACTCTATCTAATCACCTATATTATTGATTTGAAATTATATTTTATGAATTTATAAAAACAGAGTGTTAAACATTTTATAGACATTCCGTATGTAATATAAAAAAGAGCAACGGATATTAAATCTTTTACATATTAGGTTGGGGAAAAAGTAATCCATTATTTTTTTCGGTAGACGTCTGTGATCGATATCTCGTGAGGTATCTATCAAACAATTTCAAATTTACGCTCATTGGAAAGGTGACATTTGACACTAAAATATTCTCTTGTGGTTTTTTTGTTTGATTAATTCAGTTACGAGTACAAGATTTTAAAAATGGAAGACAACAAACAGAAAATTCGATACATTTTCGTTTTTCTCTTGTAACGGCGAAAAAGATAGCCAGGTGGCTAAAATTGTGAAAGTTGTTTATCGTCCTATATAAGACTGTAATAACTAGTTACGTACAATTTTTGTTTTGTCGATTCCATTCGGTTATTTTTGATGTTAGGATGCACCTCGCATGTGGATACAGCATCGTCGAAAATGTCTGTAAAATATCAAAAACGATCGAAGTTGACCGCATGTCAGCAGTCGTAACGCGCAAGACCTAAAAATCTACATGAAAACTGTTTTAAACCTTTTTATAAAGCGAATCCAAAAGAAAATAATAGATTTTCTTATATATTTCTTATATTATATTTCTTATAATAGATAGAATGAAAATAATAGATTTCTTTTTCCCCAACCTAATATTTCAATGTGTTTTCACGATTCCTAATGAAACCTTACAAAGAAATTTTAAACTTTAAATTTACAAAATTTCACAATTAAAAATTTTGCTCATGAAATTAGTTAATGAAATGTGTTTTGACTAAATAATCTGTCATGAATCGTTAGAAATCATGTACATTTTAATGAATTCAGAAGGAAAATGTTATCGCACAGTTTTAGTGTCATCTGAATAACCAAATTCAAATTGTCGAAAAAGCTGTTTATTGCATTCTATAAGTATAAATGAATGGTTTTAGAAGAAAATCACATTCAATCAAAGATAGAAAATATTAACCGTTTTTTTTCCTATAGTAATATGTACTTATTTTAAATAAATGAAATTTTTTTATTCACGTGGAAAACAAGATATATCATGGAAATATAAAACATTCGTTTATTTTAATACGCTTTAATATTAACATAAAATTTCCGTGTATTTTTCCAAATAAATACTGACTCTGATTGTTTTATGCTTTTGTCGAGTAAGAAATATTTACTGTATGAAGAGCGAATTTCTATTGTCATTTTTGGTTCTGCTTTTGATATTATTTATGATGGTAGTGTTGTTATTGTAATATCTCTATAGAAATGAAGAAACAAATCTAAACCTAACTGATTTAAAAAATAAAAACTATTTTTTTCATCAGAAAAACTTTCTGATTTTTTATATTAATTTACAGCAACCCTCACACATACGGGAGGAACATTTTTCTAGAGTCTACAACGTTAAAATGTTTGGCTCTTTTCCTTTATCAATAAAATATTCTTTGAAATAGTAAATGAATACCAAATAAAACACGCGAGTACTTTGTCTTTTTAATATTTTTAAAAATGAAACGAAAATTTATCTGAAATACTTCGACAGAAGTCTGATTTGTTAAATTTTGCAGAGTGAATACGCATAAAATTCCTATATTATTGTAAAACCATTATATTTCTATTGGTTTTCGCTATTTCATTATATGTTTTATCCAAAATTATTTTTAGCTAAATAAATAATAATTGAAAATATTTCAGCTGCAACTAATGTCAAATATATAAATATTTGCGTCATAATTCTGTATTTAATATGAATATAAAAACATCTGGTAAAATAGAAATTTGATATTCTAGGATATAATAAATTTATTTGAATAACATGATTATTTATATTACACAAATAAAAGAATTTTTAAAGTGTGCCATATTATATTATTGTACATGATGGCACGGATATTCAAAAATTTCCCATTTAAGTGGATATAGTTTATGAAGGAAATGTTGTATTCAGAAGTTAACAGGTTCAATAGCTGGAAAGATCATCGTGTGGAGATTAATATTTTGTAGAATCTAATGTCCCGTTGCCTGGATGATATATGAAACTGTTGGTATACTTTGGAGAATAGGGTGCCTGCTCAGGCGTCTCCTCCGTCACTTCATTTTGACTCAGAATGAAGAGGTCATCGTGGTTATTCTGTTTCTACAGTAAGTAGAAATAGGTAACTGGAGAGGGTTTTCAATAATCTATCCTAAAATGGATTCGATAAATTTGAAAAATGAGTAAAACGCACGCGCCAAACAGCAGACAATTATATTCCCAGGAAGAAAATTTAAAGCAATAATTATTTAACTATAAATTACAATTAATAAATTCTTAAAATTTATCAAATTATTATTTGATGATTTCTATTGCATGTGGAAGGAAATTACGTTATATAAATAAAATGTATTTGCATTGCATTTTTAATTTGCCGCCCAACCTGTCAACTGACTACGGATGGGGAGGACCTGGGTTCGAATCCTGGCTCGGGCATGGATGCACTTTCTCTTTCTCTCGCTCTCTGTTTATTGTCCTTTCCTCAGATGATGGATGGATGTGGCCCGCCCTATAAACGGGTTTGTGGTGATGTGGCGTGGGCGATGCTACTCGTACCTCCGTGACTTGGTTCACAGATGCCCATCGGATAACGATAAAATGAGTAGCAGTTTCCGGCCTTGTTGCGGCAAATGGGCTAATGTACATACTTGCTCAAGGGTGCCCGCCATTAGAAATAAAAAAGAACATTTTTAATTTGCAACGCAACAGTATAATGGAAAATTTTAACCCACTATTTCGTTAAATGCGTTAAAAATTAAAAAAATAATTGTGTATGTATATATATATATATATATATATATATATATATATATATATATATATCTGTTATTTGATCAACTTATTTTAAGTTAGCATTAACTGTAAATTCGCTGGATTTATCACTATGCTTTTTCTTAATCTTGAAATTATGGTTGTATAAGATTTTATTGTCTTAACCTTAACATGACTTGTATGTTTAAAAAGTAAGCATTTGAAATAAAAATGAATAATTAAATAACTTACAAAATAAATACAGTGGGTAAAAAAAGTCTCCGTACGCAGATACGAATGCAAATCAAAGTTTAATATGTCACACAAAATTCATAATGATAAAAATGAAAACTTATATATGACTTAAAAGTAATATTATGTAATATTTATTCATATTAAAGGATTGATAATACAGACCAAATTAAATAATAAATCGTAAAAACTAAAAAAATGCCGTAAACATAGAAACAAAAGTCTCCGTACGATGCCCTAGCACACATAAAATGTTTACAAAAATGTAAAATACATTGAACAAAAGTACATTTAATGATCCGTGGGCCCTCCTTTGGCCTTTATCACCTCTCTTAGACGTTGTGGCATTACTCCTACAAGTTTTTTTGTTATTTCCGGAGAAATATTAGACCAAATACTACTAATGGCACTCTTGTGTTTAAGTTTGCTTTTTATGTCATATTTTTTGAGTTGCCGTACAATTTCTTCCCAAAAATGTTCGATGGGGTTCAAATCGGGTGACTATGGGGGGCTATGAAGTTGTTGTTGCACATGGTAAAGACACTACTCTTGGCAAATCTTAGAGGTGTGTTTAGGATCGTTGTCGTGCTGAAAAGTAAATCCTGTCCCAAGAGATAATTTCTTTGCACTGGATAATACATTTTGTTTAAGAATATTTAGATATCAGTATCGATCCATATTTCTTCCGATGAATTACAAGTTTCCTACTTCAGAAGCACTCATACACCCTCACACCATAACACCGTCACCACCGTGC
>JAPDSC010148069.1:0-10706 GCA_026290005.1 Latrodectus geometricus
TAACAGTGATTTTTACTGTATTTCTTCCGTTTTTTTTAACAGTGTGGAATCTTGGAATTTTCTAAGATTCCCTTCATGGATGTTGTATTTTTAATTTTTAAATGAATGACCGCTGGGTTAAATTCTTGCAAGTTTTTTGCGCTTATTCTTTTGATAAACATGAATATTATTACCTAAGAAATTCCTTTAAGAAGGTAAAATGCATCGTATGTTCTAATGTCTTGTGAATAGATTTGATTGGAAGGTTATTTGCAAAGTAAAGTCAAATGAACTTAATAACAGCTCACCATAACAAGGTAATAAGACAACATTCCTCAGATCTCAGGTTGAATTCCAATCACTGTTAAATATATAGCCACTGAATATTGAGTTTTTGTTTCTTAAATGCATGTTGATCGAGATAGCAGTTTGAGAGTATTCAAATTTTCTTATTAATGATGCGTAAATGCAACTTATACTTATTTATTTATTTTTTTTTATTTGGAGTTCTTTGTGAAAAAGTTAAAAACTCAGTGGCTATTTTAAGATCCTTTCAACAGCTTTCAGTTATTAAGGTTTCTACTGCATATTGTCAAATGTGCACTTATAAATGGCAGATCATGGCTCAGTGGTTGGCCCGTTCTTCTTGATATTAAAAGTAATATGTTTGAATAGTTATTCTTAGACAGTAAAAGAAGGATATTGCATATTTCTATTTGCACATTTATCGAAGTCATGCTAGTGATTTTTCTTTGTTCTATCCTTACTATATAAAAATATGCCCAATATCAATGAAAAACTCTCAAGGAAGAAAAAAACATTATGGGTTCTAAAAGAGCTATATATAAAAATTTGAAGATTTTAAATCATCCTTCACTGAGGCATCAAGTATTTAATTCAGCATTATTGTAATGTTTGATATTAAGAATTTTTTTCATTTCTTCACTATGGGTTTACTATTAAATGTGTGCCACAAATACTTAATGAACAATGATAAAAATATGTTATAAACATATTCTATAAGTTGGTTCACTTCGAATATTGGTTTTATAGTAACGATAAACTACAATTGTGACACGGAATGTAGTAAGTGTGTTATGTACACAATTAAGTATTTTATAAATTTTTCTTTTATTCTTATTCTGTGTATTATATATACATTCATATATTGAGTTCGGTATGCACAATTAAGGACTTTATAACTTTTTATTTATTATGTGTTATTAGTTTACGCATTTTAAAGTTTGCGTTAAAACATGTTACTTTTTGCTTACCTTTTGCTTCTTTTAACTTCTATACCCATCAAACTGAAATACATTTTTTATAGTTTTAACTGAATTTCCATTATTTAATTTATTTAATTTAATTTGCAATACTGTTATTTCTTTAACCAATTCTTAATTGAAATCCTTTCACAGTGTTTCAAAGCTTGGAAGATTTCTGGGTTTTGTACTATATTAAATAGATTAAATAGAATGTGGACTATTTTTTATGAAAAGTGTTCTGGAAGGCAACATGTGGTGTACACTTTACAATTGCCTTCAGTTGTTAAGATTCGATTTGCTAAAGTGCTAAATTTGAGCTCACTGTGGACCTGGGGTAGGATCCTATTTGTGAAATTGAAAGTGTTAGGCTCAATTCAAGCCATTGTTGAACAACGCGAAACAATTATTACATATCTGCATGCATGTCTCTTGATGTTATTGCTTGGAATCTTTACGAGTTTTCTTCCAAAGCACTTGGGATTTCGGCAATTAAACTCAAAGAAATTCACCTGAAAGAAAATTAATTTGGTGTTGTATAAATAATTTAAGCTGGCTATTATAATATACATTTAGTGATATAAAATCTTCTTAGTCAACTTCCAAATAAAACAGAGGCAAAATATTCAAACTACAAAAGTCAAGCATCAACACAGTCTTTTGGCTGTCACAAATTTCAGTTTAGGAATTCTATACGTTGCTATATT
The DNA here is from genome assembly GCA_026290005.1 of Latrodectus geometricus. Classification (NCBI taxonomy): domain Eukaryota; kingdom Metazoa; phylum Arthropoda; class Arachnida; order Araneae; family Theridiidae; genus Latrodectus; species Latrodectus geometricus. The sequence continues at coordinate 1,949 of JAPDSC010148069.1, forward strand.
TATATATATATATAATGATGTATTAAAACTTAGTTTAAAATATGAAGCTTCTGTCAAAAATATATTATAAGCAAATAAATTACAACGATCTTCGTTTCGCATCTAACGAGATAGTACAGAAAAATATAAGAGATTTTGCTAGAAATTTTTTTGTCAATTTTCGATAATACATTAAAAAGAGAGGAAAATGATTTTTTTCTTTTGTCGTCAGAGAGTTATGATCACAATTCAGAGAATTTCTGTCACGGAGTAGTTCTGAAATAATAATAATGGACAAATACATCCTTACCTTTTTTTCTTAAAAGCAGAAGACACTAAATCTTTGCTTAATCCTTTGTAATATACTATCTTTGGTGGTTAAGATGGCTGTTTAAAGAGGGGGTGGGGTAACAAAGTCGTATATTATTTTAAGACACATTGAACTTCTTTTTATTCTACCTTTTTTTCTTGTGAAGGAAAGTGGCGAGTTAGATATTGCAAGGAGTTAAAGCATGAATAGATGAAATATAATGATTTTCAAATCTTATTCACTTGCCTTTTTGCATCTTTGTTGAATATTGATATAAATCCACATGTTAAAAACAAAAAAAAAAAAAAAAAATTAGGAAACTTAAAAAAACCATTAAGATTTTCCTATAAGTTTTAGTACATTTTAAATCTTCAGTTAAGTCAAAAAGTATATTTTATATCTTCAGTTAAGTCAGAAATTTCTTCATATATTTGTCTTTACAAGATAATAGATTATACATAGCACATGCTTGTTAAATTTTAGAATTTAACTTATTTCATCGGACAGAGAATTCAAGAAAAACATTATTTATAGGAACTTGCATAGAAAATTTTTTTAAAACAAAGTTTCAAACGAAGTCTTACACCTAAAACTTTTTAATTTTTTAATATTTCTACACAAAAGAGAATTAATTCATATACACATACACAAACGATTAAACTTTTTGTCAAAGTGCTTTTAATTTCTGCTATCGTCCTATATAACTTGTTTGTCTACTATGTAACTAGTTTTGTAAATATTTTAGTTCTTTTCCTATGGCTACAATTCATTACTTTTACTGTTCATTACAGAGTTACATTGTAAACTCAGCCGATGATATCAGTATGATGCTGGAGAAGAATTCAAAGTGATCTGAATGATTTCAAACGTTATCATATATCAAAGATGCAGGAAGTCAATTATAATGTACCAAATAATAGGTTTCTGACAGACATATGTTCATAATTGTGATTATAATTGAATCCTTTAAAAAACAATTGTTTAGCTTGACTCTTAAATTTGATTTAAGAAAAATTTTTTGGATAGAATAAAATTTACAAATTAAAGGAAACTGATACTGCATGCATATAGAAAAGTTTTAAAATCTCGCATTTGAAAATTCTGTTTTAACTGCTCTTATAAAATTTAAAAAAAAAAAATCGTATCACAAGTTAGATTATGTCTTTTCCGTGATTAGCAAATATAGCAAGACGGATTCTGATTATTGTTAAAAATAAGACATTATTTTTCTATTATATAAAAATTTTTATCGACTTTGACAGAGATTATCCTACAATGAAACATAGCTTCACCCTTTTTGAAAGATTTTAAAGTTTGGGTTGATGCTTTTTGGTCCCATTTTACACGCAAAAATAAATTGTGGACTGATATTACCATTTAAAATGTGTTCTAAGCCATACAAGCAACCACATCCGAGGTGTAAGTAAAACATACGAATTGTTCAACTGAAAACCAGAGTATTAACTACTTAGTTGTCTTTTCAACCAGCCTTTGTTCAACACAAAAACATCTAAATGCCGTATAAACAGATATTTATAAATAATTTTATTCACAATGCTGAATATAAGCCTTGAATTTAAAGTGTTTCTCTCCTGGTTGTTGTAAGATATTAAACTTATAATATTGCAATACTAACCCCTTACTTATTTTATTGAAAGTACACTAAATACTTTGAATCTGTACCTTCACATAAAATGTTTGCAGAATTTATAGGCATATTTAAGTAGCTGCATATTACTTTAACCTCTGTATAACAAAATTGTCCTTGTAACGAATTTATAATTAGGCAATTTCTTTATAAGAAAGCAAATGTAACTAATATATAATCATAGCTTTTCCAGGATCTCACAGAAATTTTTTACTGTATTTTGAAATTTTTTTCTTGGAAAAGATTTCTCACGAACAATTTGAGAATTTCGAAATTAATGCATTTATAATAGATAATAACACAGTTGTGGTCATATATTAGTTACATAAATTATTTCCCGGAAATGTGTGTATCATCAAGTTACAAGACCATTTTAATTTATTTGCATCGTGCATGCCGAATTGTGAAACGAAACAATAAAAAAAGGATCCGGATATGAGTTCTCTTGCCACATTCCAGAAACCAAAGACCTCCCCAGCATACGTCATCACGTTTACGCTCATAATCCGAAATTATCACCTCTTCACAAGAATTATCTGTTTTCAGCACGTCGGACGTTAAACACCTGATCGTCAGGTATTTAGACCTACTTTGACTCATAGGTAAGAATAGGGATGGAAGAAAAAATATAGATACGTCAGTGAAAAAAAAAAAAAAAAGAAAAGAAAAGGAATCCTCACAAGGGAAAAAAAATTGATAATATGTGACAAGGTTTCCTTGAACTTCTCTATGGTCAACTTCTGCGAAGAGTCACATACACTGGCTCACTCTACTAAGAAGATTAACTCCCGGTTAGTCTAACAATACCAGGCATCAAACTCTAATCTTGTCTTTCATACAGCCCTCCGCAATGAATTATTGCCTTATAGATGTTTTGACCCCCTTGCCCTTGCATTATTTTTTTCATGTCCTTTCCAATGGCTGTCGTATTACATCGCTCTCCCATGATGAGTTGTTGGTCGTATTGCTCGCCCCTCCAAGGAAATTTTTATTTTATTTTTTCTTTCTTTCTCATGTTTTTCTAGCTTTTCCTTTTATTTATCTATTTATTTTTTAACATGTTCTACTGTCAAGAAGAACGTTATAAACTTCTGCTCAAAAGGTATGGGGGAAGGATCAAACGATAAATGTTTTAAATCGCGCTTGTGTGTGTGTGTGTATCCTCTCATCATGAATCCAAAAATATCTGAAGTAAAGCAGTGCAAAATTTGCAAACTTACATTGTATTTCGATAAGATAATTTACAATGACAAGAGTATAATGCTTTATATTTTGCCCTGGTTTGAATCTGTGTCAAGAAATATGGTATTGCTGGTTATTTTAATTCTAATATAATGCTCTTAGTTTCTCTCATAATTGCACAGTGGATTTACTAGGAAAAATCTAAAATTTAGAAATAAGATGGAGATATTTTAAACATAGAGTAAGAGAAATAATAATCGGAGTCTCCAATATTCCTTGACACAGATTCTATCCAGGGCAAAATATTAATTGTTATATTTATGTTTTTTTAAGGTTATACATAAAATTATATTTTTAATTCTTGGGCTTTTTTTTGCCATCATAGAAAGTAAAAGTTCTTTTTTTGTTACTTAATAAAAAATAAATATCGGATATTCATTCAATGGTTAGGGCTCACGCCTTTAGTGTAAATGTTCATGAGTTCAAAACCTACATTTGATGTAAATATTTATAATAGCACAAAATCCACTTTAAAATATATATTTGAGCCTAAAAAATTCTCATTCAGAAAAAAATAATCAAAGAGAAACTTATATTGATTGAAAAAACTTTTTGTAAGAGAATTATTCATAAAATTGAATACAGTTCATTAATTTTGAGAATGCATAACAATATGTTACATTTATACTTATTTTATTTTTAGACCTCTGCATATTAAAATGCTTTGAATTTTATATTGATTGCTATTTTTTCTTTATTTTTTAAGCCAAAGCTAAAAAATGTAATTAAACTGTTTTTTTAAAATTTTCTCTTATAGTTTCGAGTAACTTAGATATTTTAGTAATTCTGACAATGATCAAGTTTTTGTTTTATTTACAAGAATATTAATTTTACCTTTTATATTTGAAATAATTTTTTTTAAAGTTAACAGAAAAACTAAAAATTGTTTTGATAAGTATATTTAATGATCGTGTATTGCATTGATCTTGGTTATATTTTCAAATTTATTCTATTTTTTATTTACATGGTCATTCCCAAACATATCCATTATTATTTAGTAACAGTATCTTGCAATCTAAGAACTGGCAATCAAAGATATAAGAAAGAACTGGAAACCAACGTGATTTAAAATGACATCAATAATAAAGAAAACGAAATGAAGCCAGTGATAAAATAAAGTATAGATTATATAACTGATTACAAATCTGATTTTCTCAGATGACTCCTTTCTTCTTTTCATGAACTATTTATCACAAAATGAATATTAAATTCACTCTATTAAAATCCACTGGTCTAGTATCACTTCCACTTTTAGTGATTGACTTTGATAGAATACAAGGATTCATGGACCATATCCTTCTAGAATGGACCAGATCATGAAGGATTAGAAACAACAAGAACAATTTAACACTTAACGAACAGCTTAGAACTCGCATTATTAAATGAATACTTTTCGTTTACTTTTTTATTTTTATTCATTTCGTGTAAAGAATTAAACATATTCAAGGTTTGAGGAATTTGCTAGGTTAAAAATTTCAATAGTATTCTGACTGAGATCAAGACAAAACTTGCCATTAACATTTTAATTAAAACGATAATGAGACTATTTTGTGACTAGATATAAATACAAGTATCTAATACATTATAGTATATTCTAAGAGCCATATTTGCATTAAAAACTCACTTTGGTCTACTTTAGAGCACACGGTTTGCTTTTTCAACGTTATTTTATTTATAGAATAAGAGAGCAATTCAATTCTCTTTCCTCATTTTTTAATAATATGTAAACATTCCCTTAACGTGTTTGAAATATAACTGTAAGCCCAAAACTGCAACAACAATATTGTAAAATGCAAGCTTCATCACATTTTAAAATTTTTGCATCCTCACAGCATACGTGAGAGTAGGGAGAGGCGGTAGGGTACAATACAATTCTCTGACTATTTCCCTGAATTTCTTCCCCCTCCTCTCTACCAAAACCGAAAATAAAATTAAGTAAGTGAAATGGCGCAAACACACGCGCGAAAAAAAAATTGGTCTACTCGAGGAAATCAACGTGGTTACGGGGGGTAAAATGGAACATTTCCTTGGAAGTGATTCGCCTTTTTCCTTTACTGACTGTTTTATTACGTTATGATAGCGAAATTTTAGTGAAAATGTAAAATTCAGAGTATGGCGTGGGAGAATGTGGAGGTGGGGAAAAAACTTTCCTTTCATTTTCATCTTCCCTCCTCTACCCACTTGGGGGTTTGCGGTTTTTTTTTTCTTTCGTACATTTCACATCAAGGTGTGATTCGTGGCCCACAAGAGTGATAGTGCGATCTAAAGGGAAGGTGGAGGGGTTGGATGCAGCTCGCCTTCATCCCCTCCATGACGCTGTGGGCAATTTACATCGGGTTCTTACTGAATTATTTACTAGTGATTTTTTGTAACTCCGCCACCTTTTTGGAGCGAAAAGAAATTGATGGATAGACGTTTTTCTCGCCGATCAAAAATTTAGAGCTTCCAGAAAAATGCCAGCAGCAAAAAATTTTTTTATTCCATTATTTTTCTATTTTTGCAGCCGGTGTGTACACTTACAACTCAACCGCTTCTACTCCAGGGACGAATGTATATATGTTCTAGATGGAATTTTTAGTGGTTTTTCCCGCTTATAATCGAGTGAGGAAATGTTTTAGTCGGATGGTGTCACGTATTCACGTCACACGTGGCGTTGTTTGATGACATATACTCCATCCTCAAGTTCTTATATGCTTCCTCCCTTGCATAATTCAGCTGCTGGTAGATCACCTCTCAAGTATTTTCCACCCTTCAGTCTCGACGCACCAATCTTTGCCATCTTCATAACCCTTCACGAACTCTTAAATGTGTGGCTTCTACATTTACAGCAAGCTGTTAATCGTAAAATAAATGAAGCAACCCTTAAATACTACTAAAATCTTTAATTATGATATATATATATATATATTGTTAGAAACTAGATATTTTGATGAAATAAAGATTTGTCTAACAGTCAAAGAGATAATCATATGTTGCTATTGATGTAGGTACGTTTATTGTGATGAATTATTTTATATTTTTTAGGAATAGTTAAGTTGTGGAGTGTTAATATCTTTTTTTTTAAACTAATTTTCTAAATCACAATCCATAAACGCAATATATTTTTTGAATTGTTGAAAATCGTCTTAGATTGTTAAGTTTATATAGCGGCCATTGGCTAAGATTTCGAATATACACAAATGGCTCACCTCTTTTCATCAACTTAAAACCTCTTACCTTCTAATAAAAGACCACCATCATTATAATTTATGTAATTTATTCCATTGCTTTTAATTGACTGATGAATGATTTCTGATGCAAACAAAGACATTTTGAACAATTGTCTGCTCTTCTAGTACTGTAATAATAATTTAAAATGGTCCTTTTCCGTTATCACACGATAATGCTTTTGTTCATATAGCCTGGCACCATTGCGTCGTACTTAGAAAATAAAAGATGAAAATACAAGTCTGGTCACCTCAAAGCCTCAATTTAAGCCTAATATAACATCGTTTGAATTATTTTCATGGTAAGCCAGAGATACTCAACAAAGAAACAAATTTGAATTATTACTTATACCACTGAAGGAAAGAGCACAATTTCACCAATATTTTACAGAACTTAATAGATAACCTATCACGAATGATAAAGGCTGTAACCAAAGCAAAAGTTGTCATGATTATATGGTATTAGTTATATATCTAGTGTATTTTGAGCCAGCAATGCCGAGTGTTCAACAGTACCAATAGTACTGGGTCTCGGCCCAATACTGTTGGTACTGTTAGTGTATCATTACTCCAAAAAATCTGAAGAGAATTGATTAAATATAATTGAATTTTAATAAACAACTTCCTTCGGATTGTTGGTATTATATTCGTATTTTAAAGCATAAAAGTCTCAAAGTTATTATATTAAGTTCCTTACATGTATAACTTCTTTTCAGAAGACTTAAGCTGAATTTATAGTATATAGTTTAATAAAGTATGAATTAATAGTATATAGTTAAATATATAGTTTCTGAATTTCCTAATCGTCTCATAGTGATTGAAATCCTTTAGTAGCGAGAATGTCAGCAATCTCTAAAATAATCATAGTTTTTTATTTTGTATTTTTGTCACACATTTATACTAAAGATATGTGATCAATGTTATATATAGTAACATTGATCACATATCTTTAGTATTTTGTATCCAATGTTAAGAAATATCTCAACATCTTTACAAATTCAATTAAAGAGAAAACCTTGATACTTTTATTCATACAAGGGTGAATAAAAACTAAGCTTTATTTTTATTTGTTGGTGGAGGACTATAAAAAGAGATATTTTTTATTTCTCTATATTAAAAAGTATATATAAGAGTTTCTAATAAAAATTAACTAATTGTAACCAACAGGCACATATGCAGAGAGTAGCAAAATATTTATTCTAGAATTTAAGAATGGCACTTAAAGTTAGCAATGGGATAAATTAAGGGATGATTATACTGCATGATAACATTAAACTTTATGTAGTTCATGAAACTCAATTTTTACAAAAAAAAAAAAAAAAAAAAAAAAAAAAAAAAAAATTCAAATGAAGTTAGTACCGTTCAGCTCTGATTTAGTGCAATATGATTTTTAGCTAAATCATGATTGCTCTTTCTATTCTTTATTTTCGAACCAATGTCGAAATCAAACTATTTGAGTTGAAGAAGTGCTAGAAGTAATTTCTCTATTTAGTGCAATGGAATATTTTTGTGCTACAGTATTATAAATATTTAAATTCAGTAAGAGATTACATAAAAAACTTATGCTGTCAATAAGATATCTTTTATACTTGCAATTTATGCCAATTTTAATACAAATTTGACTTAATTTTTGAAGCAAATACATAACACAATAAATTAGCAGACAATTAATTATTTAATAAAAATAAATTACCAGCAATAAATAAATTAGCGTTAAGTGTCATGAAAATTAACAATTCAATTGGTAACCAGTTGTTGTTAATGACACTTGGCAACGCCAAGCCCGCCAGTCACAGAGACTGGGCGAATGAAGTCAGAAAGGGAGCGTCTTCCGTTTTCTTTTTAATAGAGCACCCTCATACGAAAGTGGAAGTACGACTTTTGGCTCAAAGGTGGCAGCACCTCCTGAATCTTCCAATTTAGAGATTGAAACCAGTGAAGACCCAAAGCCTGGCTCCAACATAGGTATTAATTTGTAATGGAAACATGGAAGACATTGCAACCAGACGGATTTAACGTGTCCCAGTCGCCATTAGTGAACACGACGGATCTTCGGCTAAGCCGGGATTCGAACTCACCACCGTTTGGTAACGAGAATGATGCCCTAACCAATCAGGACACCGTGACCAATTCGTAACCTTTTAGTATCAAGAATTGATACTAAAAGTTTACGGCTGCTATAAATATTCAATAATCAAATCATACAAAAATTTTAATATTTAACTGAATATCATTTCATCCATTTTTGTTATTTTGCATATTTATTTGTAAACGCTGAACAAGAAAAAAACATTATTTTTACTTTATCATAAAAGAGCATCTCAGTTTTGCATGGTTTGGAAAAGCAACCATTGAGATTGAATTCAAATCGCC
>JAPDSC010148080.1:0-15060 GCA_026290005.1 Latrodectus geometricus
AAAGCTTTATAACACTTTAGAACAGACTCTTTAGAAATTGTATACATAAAAAATTAATGTTAAATCAAATTTTAATGAGGATGAAATAAAAATACACATTCACAATTGTGAGGATGGAAATAAAATATTGTCCTCATTTTTCAAGGAATACAACAGTATTCAGCGTAAAAAAATTTTTAATTAAAATCTAGAAATTTGTATTTGTAATTTTTTTTAAAAAAATGCGTTTTTTAAGGATTTTAAGAATATGAAATATTTATGCTCATTCATTACGGAAAAGAAGGTATAATTTAATTAACAGTAAAATTGAAATATAGTAAATAAGCACTAGTCAAATAATTTTTAAAATTATTTGACTAGTGCTATTTATAAAATCCGTCCCTATTTATAAAATTACATTTTATAAATAGGGACGAGAAATCAAATCAAATTACATCGTGAAATTAGTTTTTGAAATCAATAAGGGTAATTAGATATTAAAATTAGAAAAATGTAATATGATCAGAAAAATCAGTCTTAGAATGTAAGTTTATTTCTAGATCAATGAAACAGTCCAAATAAGCAGTGTATTTGAAGAGTCTTTGAACAGCTGGCAATTATGTGGCTATTATCAATGCGTTGTCAAAGTACTTTCGAAAGGATGCACTTTGACCGTAATAATTGAATGGCAGTACCATATTTTTTACTCCAGATGTTCTTTGGTTCGATCCCCTTCACTGTTGAAACGAAAATGAATATTTTTGCATGCACGTCTTTCTTATGTTCAGTTAGGAATTTTTCTAGTTTTCTCCTAATTGAGGGATGAAATAAATTTCCACACTTGATATCTTCATATTTTGCTATGCCACTCTCTAATTGACAGGATAATGTACAGGGGAATGTGTGAACTTTTTATTCTAAAAGAAAATACAATGAACTAAGTTTCATTCTATTACAAATCTTCATGAACTTTTGTACAACATTGCACTCATTTATTATAATTATTATTTTTACATGTTTAAAGATTAATTTAGCTTACAATGTACATAGGAGAATACTTCCAACCACAATGCAAAAATAAGCGAATATTTGACTGCACAGAAATTAAAAATTTCCGGCAAAATTATTTAAAAAGTCTAAATAGCAAAATTTTTATTACATCAGAGATTACAAATGAAAATGATTAAAAGTTAAGAGATTGAAATATTTATGAGAAGTAGTTTCTATATTTGGAGCAACATAATTGCCTGAAAATAACTATAGAATATATATTCTTCTATATATAGAATCTATAAACTCTATTATTCTTCATTTTTTGTGGGGAGGGGTACACCCTCCCCATAAATAATAAAATAATAATAATAATATTCACACAATTTTTTTTAATTCTATTATTTAAATTATTTTTAATTCTATTTTATTATAATTTATTTCTTTATTTTCCAATAATGTAGAGAAGTAGTATAAAAATGCCGATTCCAGGACAGTGGAGCGTGGAGCAAGGTGGAGGGAGGAGGGGAGTGGTGGAGAAGGGAGTGGAGTGGAGGGGAGCGGTGGAGAAGGTAGTGGAGTAGAGGGGAGGGGAGTGGTGCAGAGAGAGGAGTAGTGGAGAGGGGATGGTAAAGGGGGTTGAAATCGAGTTGGGTTGTACTGCTCCTTCTTCAAGTTGAGTTGCATATTCCTAAATGTTGAGTTGTCTAACTCCTACTTGTAATAATTTTGAAGTTACTATTATTTGAGGGGCAATGTTGATTTTATTTTAGCTAGTGGCAACCGCTCAAATATATGTTTAATCTTGTATGATCAGGATGTACCTTGCAGAATCAAATTTTATGTTCGGCCACTCCTTTCCCTGCTTGTTTGGGAATATTACTATTTATATCTATAGTTGCCTATGGGCTTTGGGGTCAAATTCCCCCAATGCCTATAGGCAGCTCTTTCACTCCTTAATCCTTCCGCATGCAGAGTGTTACGTTATTTCTTTACAGCCTATGGAATGACTCAAAGAAAGTGATGTCATAACTTTTAACCAATAGTCAGTTCGTTAAAAAAAATAGTTCTTAAGCATGTTTGAGTTTTATAATTCGCATTTGCCATTTCTCTTTTGGATACATACCGTTTACCATTTCGTTCTGCTAAGAAAGAAATTTTTCTTTAAGAATTAAATTTATTCTTAGTTTAAATTTGTGCATTTTGATTCTTCATCAGCTTCTGTTGACTTATGGTATGTGGCATTTTATTTAATATTGCATGATAACATTTCATTTACATTACTTGATTTAATAAGTGGAAGTGACTCTAAGAAATTCCCCTTTATTTTGTGAAGTGTGTAACTCGTTGTCAAAAATCACGCATTATAGGATTTCTTTTTTAAAAAATGAAATCATTTTCATAATGAACAGTGAATTAGTGTCAACCAAGCTGATTTAATGAGTGCTTTTATTTAGCAGAAAGGTTATAGTAGCGTGATATTTAATTCTAAGTACTTTATGAAACTGCATTTTACTTTCTTATAAAAATTGAACTCAATTGCAACCAATTAAAAAGAAGATCGTTTATTTTTTATTTTAATAATGGATTCCGATGAAGAATTCTTAAATAATACAGAATTTCCATTGAACACCCAAATTAAAACATTAATGGATTTCGCTGATATAAATTTTGATTCAACATTTCGAGAAGATGAAGGGATGTTTAAATGCTCAATATGCGCTGCAGAATTTACATGCTTAAGAAATTTAAAACGGCATAAAATGTCTAAGCATGAAAGCAATAGTGATAATAATAATATTTGCGATAACTGTGGAAAACGTTTTTCACGATCTGATGCTCTTAAACGTCATCAAAAGGGTCTTATATGTACCAATTTAAAAAGAAAGATTAATTCTAGTGAAGGCCAACGACAGAAAATTCAACGCACCTTAATTTCAACAAACAATTCTGCTTCAACTACATCAGTACCATCGACCTCTGCGCAATCCACTAATGTAAAATATGGAAAAAGAATTTTAAATACATTTCAAGAGCACATCATTTATCCTACTCCTGCAAATGAGAAAGACCTAAAAGTTTTTTTACTAAATGCAGAAGTAGAAACTGAGAGTGTTATTAAAAACGAAGCTCGTTCTCACCATGGTATCAAATGGTATACCAATGCGAAAATTAAATTTATGAGGAATAAAATTGGAGAAGAGGATGAAATGTGCATATCTTTCTTTCGTTCAAAATGTGTAAAAACTTTAGAAGGTGATGAAGTAACCTCCTTTATCAATGAGGCATTTTCAAAAATATATTCCTCTTTTGAAGAGTTTATGGAACGTGGCAGTGGTTGGGTACTTGATAAAATTCAATTTCTTGAATTAAGGACATGCATTTATGAACCACTTGTAGGAAATTCTTATTTACCATTACCACCCTCCATTGCTAAAAAAATGCTGTAATTAATATAAAAAATAACGATCAAAGGTGTTTTTTATGGAGCATTTTAGCTTCTCTTCACCCCGCAGAAAATCATGCTGAGCGGATTACACATTATGAACAATATGAAGGAGAATTAAATGTTGAGGGTATCACTTTTCCTGTACCAATAAATAAAATCACCCAATTTGAAAAAAATAATAAAATTTCAGTAAATGTTTTCGGTTGGGAAAAAGAAGTTTTCCCCCTTCGAATAACTACAGCAAAATTTGATAAACATGTCAATCTTATTTTAATTTCTGATAATGATCAAAACCATTATTGTCTGATTAAAAATATGAGTCGTTTGCTTGGGGATTTATCAAATCACCAACATGAATCATTTTACTGCAATTATTGCTTGCACCGTTTTGCCCAGAAAGATACGCTTGATGCTCATGTTGAAGTATGTGAACCAAACGGTCCACAAAAAATAAAAATGCCTACAGAGGAAAATAAATTTTTACAATTTCAGAATTTTCATCATCAGCTTCCTGTCCCATATACTATATATGCAGACTTCGAATGCATTCTCCCAGAAATTCATACTTGCATGCCAGAGGAGAAGAAATCTTTCTCCACATCAATTTCTTCTCATGTACCATGTGGATATGCATATGTCGTTGTGGACTCAAAAGGAAAATTATTTCAGCCACCAAAAATTTATCGGGGTGAAAAAGCTGTTGAATTATTTTTAACAGACGTATTCCAGCTTGAAGAAACATTAACGAAAATTATCACGAAAAATACTCCAATTATAATGTCAAAACAAGATGAGAATAATTTCGCGAAAGCTGAAATATGTCATTTATGTGAGAAAGCTCTTAAAAATGATAAGGTCCGTGATCACGATCATATGACTGGTGAGTACAGGGGTGCAGCACATAATCAATGTAACTTAAAATTTAAAACTGAAAAGTTTATCCCAGTAATATTTCATAATCTTCGAGGTTATGATAGTCATTTAATAATGAAGTCGGTTGGGAAATTTAAGGATAAATCTATTAAATGCATCCCAACCAATTCTGAAAAATACATATCCTTTTCAATAAATAATCTAAGATTTTTAGATTCCCTACAATTTTTAAATGCTTCTCTAGAAAAACTTGCCGAAGCTTTACCCCAAAACAACTTCTCTCTTTCTACTTCCTACTTTGGTGAGAATGCAGAACTTTTACTAAAAAAAGGTTGTTACCCTTACGAATATTTTAATTCTTTTGAGAAATTTAAAGAAACGACCCTACCACCGAAAGAATGTTTTCACAATAGTTTAAGTGAAGAAGACTTATCAGAAGAAGAATATGAAAGAGTAAAAAAACTATGGGAAATATTTAATTTAAAAACCCTAGGCGACTATCATAACCTCTATATTTTAAGTGATGTTTTTATACTAGCAGACGTATTTCAAAATTTTAGAAATGTTTGTCAAAGTTTCTATAACTTAGACCCTTGCCATTCATTTACAGCACCAGGGTTAGCATGGCAAGCATGTCTTAAAATGACTGGTGTAAAATTAGAACTTTTAACAGATCCAGACATGCATCTGTTTGTAGAAAGAGGAATCAGAGGTGGCATTGCAATGATAAGTCATCGATACAGTAAAGCAAACAATCCTTTTCTTGATTCAAATGATTATGACCCAGAGAAACCAAATAAATATATTCTTTATTTGGATGGGAATAATCTGTACGGTTGGGCGATGTCGCAGTACTTACCGACTGGAAATTTTGAATGGATCGAGCCAACTAGTATTGATTTTCTAAGCATATCAGATGAATCAGAAATAGGTTACATATTAGAAGTGGATTTGGAGTACCCTTCTGAGCTCCACGATCTGCACAATTGCTATCCATTAGCACCCGAGAAAATGGATATGCATAAAATAGTAACATCGGACTATTCAAAAAACCTGGCTAAATTATTTAATATGAAGACTCCCAAAGTGGAAAAATTAGTTCCAAATTTAATGTCTAAAAAAAATTACGTAATTCATTATCGAAACCTAAAACTTTATGTTGCTCTTGGATTGAAAGTAATTAGAATTCACAGAATTTTAAAATTCAAGCAAAGTCCATGGATGAAGAAATATATTGAATTTAATACTGAGCAAAGAAAAATTGCAAAGAGTAATTTTGAAAAAGATCTTTTTAAATTATTAAATAATTCCGTTTTCGGAAAAACTATGGAAAATTTAAGAAACCGAACGAAAATAGATTTGGTACAAACGGAAAAAAAAGCAAAAAAATTAGTAGCTTCTCCATCATTTCATGCTTTTAAGTGTTTTGAAAATGACTTAGTAGCAGTAGAAAGAAAAATCACTTCACTTTTACTGAATAGACCAATATATATCGGTTTTAGTATTTTAGACATTTCGAAAATATTAATGTTTGATTTTCACTACAATTTTATTAAAGAAAAATATGGAAACAAGGCTTTGTTGCTTTTTACGGACACGGATTCCTTGTGTTACGAGATAGAAACAGGAAATATATATGAAGATCTGAAGAATAATATCCATTTATTTGATACTTCAGACTATCCTAAAGACCATTATTTACATAGTGACATAAATAAAAAAGTGTTAGGTAAGATGAAAGATGAAATGAATGGAGAAATAATTACAGAGTTTGTTGGCTTAAAAGCAAAAATGTATTCACTAAAGACCAAGAAAATTGAGAAAAAAACTGCCAAGGGTGTACCGAAATGTATCCTTAAAAGAAAACTTAAACAAGAAAATTATAAGAAATGTTTATTCTTGAAGCACAGAGATCATGCTGTTTTCAAGCGAATTGAGAGCAAATCTCACAATATCCAAACCGTGCAGGGAAATAAAATTTCTCTGTGTCCTTATGATGACAAAAGATTTATTCTTGATGACGGGATAACAACTTTAGCACATGGACATTGCGACATTTCTAGTGAAACAAGATTAAAGAAGAAAATTATGATCAATTAAGTAATAAAGTTAATTAAATTAAAAATTAGTGAAAAAAAGAGGATTAGGGCTCTTGGCGAACCTCTATAAAAAAAAACGCATCGTGATTCCTACCCCTTGGGTGATGTGGAAACGGAATCATTTAAAGTTTTATGAATCTAAATATCTCATCATTCGACATGGAGTTTCCATATTTGAAACACCCTTTCTCCTTGTTAATCTGTGGCCCATCAAACAGTGGGAAAACTTATTTCGTTAAGCGAATTTTAAATTCTAATATTATCAAACCAAAGCCATCCAAAACCATCTGGTGTTATGGTGTATACCAAAATGCATTCAATGAAATGACAGGCGTAGAATTTGTAGAAGGATTACCCTCCAATATTCATGATCTGACTGATTCGTTAATAGTTATTGATGATTTAATGTCGGAATTAGGCAATGATAAAACTCTATCTAATATATTTACTAGAGGAAGTCACCATAAAAATCTGTCTATCATTTTTATTGTTCAAAATATGTTTCACAAAGGAAAAGAAATGCGAAACATTTCTTTAAATTCTTCGTACATGTGCTGTTTTAAAAATATTCGGGATAAAATGCAAATTGCATGTCTTGCTAAACAAATGTATCCATCCAAACCAAAATATTTCATGAAAAGTTTTGAAGATGCTACAACTCCAGCCTATGGGTATTTATTCATTGATTTAAAACCTGATACAGATGAGAGGCTGCGCTTGCGCAGTGGTATTTTTCCAGGTGATAAACAGGTTGTCTACTTACCACGATAGACATTCTCTTTCCTGATTTCGTTGAATATACATGGCTCTTGTTATCGATTTTGAGGGGTTTGTAGTGAAACCCAATTTTTTTATCATAAAAGAATTAGCTTTTTGTACGGTAGAAAGTAAAAATACTGGTCACTACATTTTCCTACCCCCCAAGAAATATTTCCCAAAGAAATTTTTTCATGGGTGGAGCGCAATGTGCACCGCATACCATGGAAGTATGGGGAAGTTAAATAAGAAAAACTTGAATACATACTGCATTCTTTGATAGAAAATCATACTGAAATTTATGTAAAGGGATTAGAAAAAAAGATTTTTTTGGAAAAGATTTTACATTGTAAAATTTACAATTTGGAAGATTTCGGCTGTCCAAAAGTTGAGCAACTACCTAAACATTTTGAAAAATGTCAATTACATCCGTTGCATTTCAAACACTGTGCTTTATTAAAAGCTATTACATTTAGGAATTATATTAAAGAGCTTAGATCCCAAAATTAACTTCATTTTAGTTAAATATGTCTGCGAAGAAACATGCTGAATTTCTGAAGCTGTTAACTAAAAGCAGTGAAAAGCGAAACTTTTTAAAAAAGTGTTCCAATTCAGAAATTAAATCTGTTTGTGAATGCATAGTTAATGTTTTGAGAGGGAATGTGAAACTGCCCAAAAATAAAAAAAATAAACTTATTCCTTTCAAAAAAGTTATTCGTCAACTCGGGGAAAAGTCCGTCCCACTGTACAAAAAAAGAAGAATACTACTCCAAAAGGGAGAAGGTTTTTTAAGTTTTATTTTACCAGCTGCAGTAACAGCTCTATCATATATATTCAATGGAGCACATTAAAAAATTTGTCCTTTTGCCTGAAGAAAGATTTCAAAACTTCACTCAATCAAAGTTATCAGAACTAGATAAGAAAATGAATGATGTCTTAAAGAGGAAGAATTTGAGCGATTCCGAAAAAGCAACTTTATATTTACAGGCATTACAAAAGTATGTTAATTTTATTCTTCCAAAAAACTCTGAAAATAATCATGAAAATTATGATTCAGAAAACTCTACGCAGAAGTCATTTGTTGATTCACAATCAGTAAACAGTGATTACGTAGAGGAAATACCCAGTACAGATCAATTGAAAAGTGATGTGTCGAACGCAATTTCCGAAAAGAACAACATGAAGAAAGAAGAAGAACGATTGAGTATGGAAGATTCTATAACTTCTGATTCAGAGGGATACAAATTGGACTTCATCGAAAAAGATATTTTGAATGCTGCTCCACCGAATCGTAAAGCTATTGTGAAAGTTATAATTGACTTTTTTAAGCATAATCAAAGCAATATATTTTGGTCATCTAAAAAGGAGATGGTAATTAGTGGAGAAGTCATACCAAATACAAATATTGTTGACCTTATCATTCATTTGATTAGACACAGGAAAATAAAACCTGCAGGATTTCAAATGTTCTACGATGCACTGTTAAAAAATAATTTTTCTATGTCGAATGTAAAGAATAAATTTTTGAAAAAACATATAATGTATGCCAAACCAATGTCGTGGATAAGTTTGTAATATATTTTTGAGGAAATAATAAAACTAAACATTGAAAAAAAAAATGCTTGTATTCCTGCATTTTATATATTTATTTACATTATAATAATTTTTGAAATCATTAAAAACCATCCATTTGAGTTAACAGATAGATGATTTTCTGCAAAATGTTTTTCATTTTTTAATGTACATGTAATAAAAAATTTCTAAGAAAAGACACATATGTAGGAAATTTATTTTTTATTCAACTTCTAAAAACCATATTTACACCATACCTTTTTTTAAAATAGCTATACATTCGAAAATCATTTTTCTTAGTTTTACACATTTCTTGCAGCAAATATCTCAGAGTAAATCCCTGACTTCGTTTTATAATGAAAAATATACAATACTGTCCACATACATTTGAAGTAATACTTTGAAGGGGGTATTCATTCCATTCCACTGCTTGAAATTGTTTGGCATAATTTGATATATATGGCTCATAATAATAAGGTGAAAGTCCAAAAGAATCAAAAAATTCCAATTTTCGCTTATTTTGTATAAACATAGCTAGCCAATGAGAACCTTCCTTATCATGAGTATCAGTATTAACAACTATAGACATATTGTCTTTTACTAGTGGAAGCTGATCTGCTGGAAACACTCCAGAGAAATGACGTGATGTATAACTATTTCCAGTTAAAATCTGTTGTATTTGCGAAGCATACATTAGTTACCAAAGTCGAATAATATATTTCTAGACTTATTGATTTCAATTAAGGATTCGAATTCTGCGAAAACTATAAAAGAGATGGTCTGTTTTAATGGTTTTGCAAATTTGGCTTCTATCCTTAAATTGCTATGACGAATTAGATTAAAATGTTCTCCTTCACAAAGATCAGGAGACAAGTCAAATAAAAAAAGTGCATATCCTTTTGCAAAATCATCTCTTGAAATAAATAAGCCATTTTTGTTTAAAAATAAGTTTTGATATGCTCTTAGATATCCTTCATTTTCAAAATCCAATTCTAAAGGCTGATGAGGAACTGGTTGACCATCTATATACACTCCCAGGAAATTCATAAAGTAGTGTTTGAAGTCAAAGGGAGTTTTCGTGTAGTCTCCATTAAATGCATCGTTATCAACACAAGCTAATACCAATCTTTTAGGCATTTGTCCGGTGAAAACATTATCTTGGACGAATGAATAACTAGATTTTGGTACAGATAAGGCTTTGCAAATAACTCTGTTAATGGGATACTTTGCAGTGGATTTTTCTAAAGCTTTTCCATGAGCAAGTATTATAGCGGGATTAACACGTACTTTCCTTACAAATAACGACACATGATCAAATACCACTTTATAATCACCAATACCCATTAAGCAGAATTCAGGTTTGCTTCTGATTAATTTCACTTTTAAATCTACTAAATTGAGTAATAGTCTGTCTTGATTAAATAAATCAACGTGAAGTCTCCCAACCATATCAACTGTTGTGCTTTTTTTAAATAATGCAGCACTTTTATTAAATCCTTCATTACTTTCAGACACTTTTTCATCATCATGTGCATTCATTCGACCAGCTGTATCTTTATAATAAATTTCTGATGTCAGGCTAGAAGTTTTACTGTCATATCCATGGTTCAATAAAGTTTCTATGATTGCTCTATAAGCATACGTGTTATTACTTGAAGAAATTATTCTTTCATTTAAACTAATATCCACTTGAGAAAAGAGAGATTGTAAAAATAGATTTACAGGTCCTACTTTATCACCATCAGATAAGGAATTACCATCTTTTTTAACAATCTTTGCTTTCACATATATTTGAGTCTGAGACAAATCTAGATAATCTTCTCCATTTCCAGATATAAGAAATTCAATAGGTCCACTGTCTGAAATATTTGCAATTGGATGGAATTGAACCCAATGTCCTTTTTCAATAACAGTTTGAGTTGGTGGTAGAGAAATTAAATTTAATTCTGATTTCGTGCATTCAGGTGAATTCTTCAAAAGAAAAGTCATTTTTACGGATCGAATATATCACGTCCTTTTACTCTCTTAGTCTTCTGGGAAATGTTAGGCTTTTGAATTTTACGTTTTCTTTTATAGCTTTTTCCATGACCTAGCATATCATTGGCTTTACGAATTACTTTTTTCGCTAGATTTTTACCAGCTACTTTAGCTCTTAATTCAGTAGACTTTTGGAAATTTTGGCCTTCAATTATATCATTTGCTATTTGAGCGCCAGTTTTCAACACTTCTTTTCCAACCACTTTTGCTCCACGAGACAAAAATGGTAATGCTGAGCGGAATAAATTTTTAAACCAACCTCCAATTCCATAGCCTCTTTGTAATGATTGTCCTCTATAGTAGGGAAATCCACTTCCTGTTTGATTGGAATAATAATCCTCGATTTGTTTCACACAACACTCGTATGGGACATACATCTTCTTCAAAATGCAACAACTAAATGAGAAAATCTTCTATAATGTAATATATTTTAAACTATTTGCTTCATTCGAAAATGTATTATGACTATAACTCTTCCTCTTTCAAATGGTACTAACTCACCATTATGGAGCCTTAAACTAATTTCAATTGTCTGAAAATTTTGACGAATAATTGGAATATAATGTGGACGAGTATAATGAGCATTTATAATTTCACCATCTTTTCCCTCTACTTTCACTATTTTCAGAAGTGGAGCAAGAATGTCCCCAACAATTTGAGGCTCCACTAAATCGCTGTATAAATAAAAAACTGGAAATGAAGCAGTAGGATCCGCGATATATGGACTTTCATTGATTCCACTATATTCATCGGCATCATATCCAAGTAACTGCGCAATTCCTTTGTGAAGCACAACCTTTACTTTATCTATAGTTTTAATTTTAACTCTTTTAGTGACACTGTTATAGGATAATTCAAGTTTATTTTTATGTGATGGTATGTGCATTGCTTTAATAATATCGGGGACGTGTTCATAGCAACCTGGAGGTATTCTGCGACCAACTAACTTACCATCACCTAAATCAAAACCAAATAAATTGTTATCATTTCGTATGTTATACCAAGTATGAGGATATATTAGATCAACTAATCCAATTTCCCATTCCCCATTTAAAGTTATTGGAGAGGGGAGTTGTGTAGTGAAATGAGAGATTTTATTTTCTGGAAAAAAGTTCATAGAACTATCGCTAACAAGCGTCACGTAAAAAGACATCCTCTAGACTGAGAAACGTATAATAGACAACATCTTTTTATATTATTTGGACATCATGTACCCAAGTGTTGAATTTTTCAGGGTAACCTTGGAACTTGACATAATATTCCTTTCTTCCATGTTTCGTCCTCGTTTTTAAAACTTTCTTGACTGCATAATAGCCAGAATCCGATACTCTCTGGAGTTCATATTCGTAAAATGTACCTTTGATAACTTCTCCTAATAGATCTTTCAATTTATACACGATAGGATTTCTGTTGATAATTTCATAAATGGTAAATATTTCTGTGGTCCAGTTTTGCTCGTAGCCTTTCTCAAAAATTAATTTTTCTCTGCTGATTCTTACTTTATCTCCAATCTTTAGCTTTGGTTTATTATTTACAGCTATTTTTTTTCCATATAAAACTTTCCAAATTTCTTTTTCATTTTCTTTCGTCACAGATGCAGGAGTTGTCTGAATACTACGATGCCATGTATGATTGTAACTGTTCACTAAGTCGTTGATTACATCAATATAGCATTTAGTATTATATTCTGTAAAATACTTCCACATTTTTGTTTTTAATGTTCTGTTAAAACGTTCTATAACAGAAGCTTTAGTGTTATTATTTGTAGTGAAAAAGCCAATACTCATTCTTTTTAAATATCTCTGAATCAATTTATTTGTAAATTCTTTCCCTTCATCTGTTTGAATCTTGCAAGGAATTCTCTCTGAAAATACTTTTTTAAAAGCGAACAATATGGATTCAGCTTTTTTATCTTTTAAGGCAATAACCCAAGCATATTTTGAAAAGATATCAATGCAAGTCAATAAGTATTTGTAATTATTATTATACTCCGATAAGGATTGCATGTCAACTAAATCAGCTTGGAATTGTTTATTCATACCACTTACTAAGACTCTATTTCTGATGAATGATTTCTTTACAGGTTTGTGCAATGTATATGAAGATTTACTTTCCAAAAAATCTTTAATTTTACGCTTAGAATATTTTTTATTAGTTGCATGATAAAGACTATCGATACCACCTAAGCTTCCGGGGTGTTTTGGTGTTTTAAAAGCTAATTCAATTTCCATAATAAAATAAGTCTTAAGAGAAAAAAAAAAGGAAGTTTGCTTCACATTCACAGCAAGATGAATAACTAAAATAAATTTATTATTTACTAATATATATAGCAACTTTATATCAGAAAATATTTATCAGATTATTTAAAAGTAAAGAGCTAAAAATTATAAAATTCATTTATATAATCTTAAAATAATATTAACTATGTTGTGATGTTTAAAAATAATTTGAGACATAAATACAAAAAAAATTATTTTATTGTTAACAAATACGTACAGAAGTAGGATCAGATGCTATGTATAAATCCTTAGCATTCTTTAATAACATATTCATGTTAAGTTTCAACAAAAAAGTTTTGGTAATATAATTTACAAAATTTGCATTATGGTTTACATAGTCAAGAGCTAATTTTTCAAAGTCAATAGAAAACAATGCTAGTTGTTCATATTGAATGAGTCTATCATTATAATTCATCGTCAAACATTCATGACCAAGTTGATTTTCATATTTAAAAAAACAACCGTAACAGGTAAACACATTTTTCATTTGTTCAGCTAAATGATTTTGAAGTAGTTCAGTTAATGATGTTGTAAGCGCCAACTCAACATCAGATTGTGGAATATTTGTTGATGATACAAGAGCTGTAGGAGACACCGGAGCTTGGTTTTTGACTCCTTTCAAAATTGAATAACGTAACAAACGATCGAGAAGCAGAGTTGTGACACATGTGGATACATCATTACGAATCCTTTTTAAGTTTTCCCATTCATTTTCAGTCAGCAGGCAAATATCTGGTAGGAAACATCGGGAAAAGTCTTTCTTCACAAAATATCGTTGCAAAGATATGCTGAAAGAATTTTCAGCAGTAGTCACTGGTGCGATCAAAATACTGTCTCGTATTAACACAGGGCTAGATGTTGATGTAAAGTCAAATAAAAGAATATTCATTTCTTTAGTGAGGTGTTCCCACACACATGGTGAAAGAGTTATCCCCATTGTAGTTGGCTGAAGATATCCAGATTCATGGCGTATGTACTTCCGTAGATGGATACGAACTTGGTTTGCAAAGTATGAAACAAAGACGAAATTTTCTCCTCCCAGGTGAAAATAATTGGGTGGAAATTTAGGTGTAATTTCATCTTCATGAACTTTCACTTCATCATCAAAACGAAGCTTTTTAACACAGGATGGCTTATCAAAATTAGACACTCTTTTCATTGACATATTTGACTAAAAATTTAATGCTAACTAAGAAATCGATTTCTTTCTTAACGAAAACAGAAGGAAAGTAGTTAGGAATCCACAAGAGAAATGGCAAGTATAAGAGTAATCCTCGTCTGAGTTTAAGAACTATATTTTATTTATCAACTCTTCATTGGTTAAAGGTATGACATCCCTCTCTTCTTTATCATCTCATTGGTTAAAATATAATAATGTAACTTTCCGCCAGCGGAAGGAAAAAAAGGAGTAAAATGGTTATCTACGAGCATTGGAGTCAGGTTTTACAAGATAAATCAAGATCGTGCAAGAAATATCCTGTTCATACAAGATTAAACATGTATTTGAGTGGTTGCCACTAGCTTAAACAAAATCAACGTTGCCATCGCAGCTAACTTAACTTTTATATATCAAGATGTAAATAACTATGCTTGTAAATATTTCATATTTTAACGCAATTAGTTTCACTATTCAAATAATTCTAGTTTTTAAAATTAATACAAGTAGGAGTCAAACAACTCAACTTGTAATTCATATGAAATTTACCTATTTTAAGTTTTAGTTATTATTGTTGTCACTCAGAAGTAAGATTAGTGTAGCCACTCAAATAATTGTAATTTCAAAATTATTAAAAGCAGGAGTCAAACAACTCAACATTTAGGAGTAGACAACTCAACTTGTAACAATTTTGAATTTCAACTATTAGTGTTGTCACTCAGTTTTAATATTAATGTTGCCACTCAAATAATAGTAACTTCAAAATTATTACAAGTAGGAGTTAGACAACTCAACATTTAGGAATATACAACTCAACTTGAAGAAGGAGCAGTACAACCCAACTCGATTTTAACCCCCTTTACCATCCCC
>JAPDSC010148100.1:705-13711 GCA_026290005.1 Latrodectus geometricus
TACAAAGTAATCAGTACGTGGTTGTTCCTGATTACTTTGGAACAAGCTAGTACAAAGTAATCAGTACCTGTTTGTTACTTTGTAATAAGCACGTACGACTCGCTCGGCACGTACTTGAAACATATCTGAACTCGCATCAACTTTGCAACAGGAAGTAACAAGTATTTGGGAAAAAAAGTACTGATTACAGGTTGTTACATTAAAATACCGATTACAAAATACTGATAATAAGTATTTCTTCCCATCCCTACTGCTTACTTGTTTATTGTAAGTAGACTTGAGAAATAAATAGAATCTATATGTCAGAGTTCTATAACTCTTTATCCTATGGAAACTCCTCAATCTTTAATTAATTCAACTCATAATAAATGTATCATCAAGTGTAAATGGATTCGTTATGTTTGCATGTTGGCCATTATAATTAATAATTAAGTGACGCGTACCTGAACTATTTGACAAAATAACATTAAAAAAGTGAAAAAAAGTTAAAAATTACTTTTTCTTTAGAAAATTTTTTTTTCACTTTTTATTATTTATATTATAATTAATATGATAGGAATGATATAAGACAATGACAACGTAAAACTATCTTACAATTGAACTCAAAATAGGAAATTTATAAATGCAAGAAATAAAGAATATAAGAGTACAAGAAATATATATAAAGAATATAAGAAATAAAAGAATACATAAAATAAAGAATACGAGAAATAAAAGCGAAAAAAAAAAAAAAAAAAAAAACAGTGAAAGCCTCTATTAATTATTGAAAGAGACAAGGAAATCTAATCATTACATTCGAAAAAGAAAGATAATTTTTAGATATTATTATTTGATATATATCACATTATATATATTATTTTATATACCATATTATATATATCTTAAAAAAATCCTAATTTGAAGTTGCCGTAATTAAATTTTTGTGACAAGTGAAATAACTGTTTTTGAAATTCTTTCTATTCCCTAAATTTTATAAACTACAGAGTAAAATTATGTCTCTACTAAAAATATGAATTATTAAACCTGCATCGTTTAGTTTGTGATGCTTTTGTTATATGAATAATTTTATTTAAATGACGTTTATATACGCACCAGAGGATTTTTTATTTATTTATTATTTATATTACTTAAGTTTTTCGATAATAACAACTGGAGAAAAGATACAATTTTGAAATATATAAGATCTTTAATGAAAATTATATTATCAAGTCTATAAAACTAAGCAGAATGAGATGGGCAGGGCATGTAGTAAGAATGAGCTCAAAACGAACATTCTTAAAAGTTTTTAATGTAATCCCCTTCTAATAAAAGACCAAGAGGAAGGGAGGCCCAAAAAGAGATGGAAAGACTGTGTGGATGAGGGCTTTGCCATCCTAAAAGTAAAGAATTATAGATCAATTGTTGGGAGAAAGGCAGATTGAGAAAAGCTTCTGACGAAGGTCCACAAAAGGCTGTCGTGCCAATGCTGATGATGATATTACTTAAGTATTGAACATTACAAAAATAATAAACGAAGTAAAAATTATGTTCTTTTTTTTTTATGAAGTAGGAACTATTCGTTTTTCATAATCTATATAATCAGAACAGTAATTACTTTAAAAATTATACAATGTTTACAGATTACATTTAGGTTTTATTGAACATTATTTTTAATTAATAAATATTACGAAAAATCAAAAATGACACAACATTCATCTCTGTCACACCTAAAGAAAACCGCTTAAAATATAAAACAAGGTCCGTAAAAAAGGCAAAAATTATTCTTTTTAAATTACACCATGCTATTTAAAAAAAGAAGGTAATTAATGTCCGTCACTTTATTTAAAACATAAAGTGAACACACAAAAAGATAACTTTTAACATTTTTAATAGAATAAATAATTATTTTTATATAGTAACTTTTTCTTATTTACAGATAATCTTAATTTTTAAAAGGAAATGCTTACGATATTTTTTGCAGTGGATGAAATTTTTTTATAAATAACCTGTAAGAGAATATATAAAATCAATACCCATTTTTATTTTTCCTATTTACATATGTATGAATATATAATGAAATATGAATAAAATGAGCAAATAATTAAATATTTCTTAAAGCAAAAAATGCTCTCAACTTAAAACTAAAAAAGTTGGACAGAAAAATGCTCAAATTAATACTAATTGAACATTTTCAAGATTTAAATAATTATTTATCTTACGCGAACCTTAAAATTACAGTAGAAAATTTGTAGAAATATTGCCATAATTAGTTGTTGATATGATTTTTGCCTTTTCTGGTTACAAAATTTTATATTTTGTTCAAATAATAAAATTTCAAGTAAACTTTAATATTATGTGAAAGTAGAATCGAAAGAACGAATATAACTTCTCAATGTAGTATGCCTAGTTTTAATGTTATTTAAAGCTTTTAAATATTATTTTTCTAACAAACAAGAGTGACATTTAAATATTGATTAAAAAAAAAGTTGATAATATGTTTTATAATTTTACGCATTTGGAAAAAAAGGTTTTTTTCAAACAATTTAAAATAATAAGATTGATTTAAATAATATAAACGCTACGTTGAACTAACTTACATGTATTAAATTGAAATTACTCCATAATATTAAGTGAAATATAATTTAATGTGCATCATATTTATGAATATAGTAAATAAAGTATATATACATTTATGAACAACTAAAAATTGTTATTAAATAAATTTAATAAAGTTAAATTTTAAACAGATCGAATGTTTTTCATTTGATGGATAACTTAAAAGTAAATTGGATTATTGTAAGTAAATCGTCATTGTCTATAAAATTGCATATTGGATATGTTCTAAGAGTCTCGTTGTCTTGTGTGATAAAGCAAACAAAAAAATAAATAGACTTGTAGATAATTTATGATTTATGCTCGAAATAAAGATAATAAAGATAAAACATCATTTGAGATATAATTTTCTGAATATTTGTTGATTTTCTGAATTAAAAGTTTTTACCAGCTTGCAATCATACATATATTTTTAAAGCATGATTCTGAGAGTTAAATAAATTAATTTTGTTGGAATTAATTTTACTAATAAATAGTAGTTTTATAGAAGTATTTGATACAGGATGATATAATTACATTGTAATAATAACAATAGTAGGTTAGAATATGTGCTGCATCATCGTATAAAATCAAAAATTGACTCTATGTTTTTTCTGTTAATGAAATTTGTTTTCCATTCTTCCCCAAATAGGTACTTCTCACACCGATGTATTTGCACTTGTTCACAAAGCATCTTTTTTTTAATGATGAAATTTAAAATTTATTAAATATTATCAATTTTCTCCTTTCATTTTATTCATCAGGAATCTAATTAATGTCCATTTTATCTTATTATATTCTTTTCACGACCTTTGAAGAACCTTACACAGTAACAAAGAACTTTCACAGAAGTTTTTCTATTTCCATAAAATAATAACATTTTAATTACTTTAAGAATTTTATAAATTTAAAATTATGAAAAAAATATTATTTACATTTATTCAAAAATAAAGTAATAATTTTATTTAAATTGTTTGATTTTTGACAAAGTTCATTTTTGTTGCAACAATACTATTATTACAATTTAAATTGTTCATTAAAAAATAGGTTATGTCCTTCAAAAACTCAGTATTAAATCCGAAACTAAGTTTTCCATTGTATAATAAAAATACATAGTTTAAAAGTTTTGAAAAACAAAGCAAAAGTTAGTAGTTCTCTAAATAAAATGATTGAATATTAACAAACTTCGGCCTGCATATTAAAATAGAATATTGAATACAATGTAAATAGTTTTCATTTTAAAATAAAGATAAATATTAAATAGCGCAAATTATCCTATTTTTTAATTTAAATTATCTATAAAATATTTAACTTTTTATTAAATCAAAATTTAAGAGAAATTGGTGACTTAAAAAAATATAAATATGTTATAAATATTTTATTTTAGTCATGTAAAAAAGGTTCACATAATGATAGTAGCTATATCTGTCAAAAGATGGCACCACCACTCAATCTCTTCCATTTGTGGCGGACTTGCACAGAACTCCGTTTTGTTTGATGTCATCCGCTCGTCTCCGCTGTCACCGCATGATCTCATTTCGCTCTCTTTTTAAAAGGAGTGGCGACGTTATTGTTGGTTGAAGATAAACTAGTTAAATAGTGCTTTTTATTTTGTTTTTGTTTGCATATTAAAATGTTGAAGTAAAATTATGTGTTTCCTATTTTATAAGAGCATGTAAACACTTTAAAGTCAGTATTTTTTTTAACAATATTAATTTCAGTTTTTAAAACTGAAAAACCACGCAAATTTTAAATGTATGTTATTATATTATTTAAATTAATGTATTTGAAAAATATTAAGAAAATAAGCTTTTTTAAATAAAAGAAATGATTTTTTTAAAATTTTCAATAAAGAAAACAATTGAAGTACACAAAATTTACAAATTTTTCATTTTTACGAACTTAACGAAATTTTTCATAAGGAATTTATGAATTCTACACAGTTTTACAGAAGGAAATGAAAAAAAATTCCTTAAATAAGGAGCAATTAAAAAAAATGAACTGTAAAATATATATTGTATTCTGTTTTCATTAATAAAATAAACTGTAAAAGGAATTTTATTTCAAAAAAGTACTGCTTAGCATATTATATACGTTTCACTCAATCTTCTCTTAACTTTAATGTTATAATTTATAAAAATTAATATTTTAAGATTATAAAACAATTTGAATAGATATTACTTATAAGATAATAGAATCTCAAAATCTGTGAATAAATTTTATCAAGTAAGTGAAATATTTTTACAATGTTTTTAAAATAATGCACATTAGTATTACGTTGAACATCCTTCAAAACATAGTTTTTATTAATCTTAACGTAAGTAATCTATCAATTTTTTTAATAAAAAAAGATTTTAAATTATTAATTTTAAATGATGCTATTTATGAGATTGAATTTAAATGAATGGGGAAAAATTATGTCAACTTAGAGCATTATTTACTGCAAAATATTCAGAATAGGAAATTTATGAAGAAGGTTCCACAGCTAGCATATATTTCTGTGTATTTTTAAACTAGTAATGCTAACTAAATTATAAGTATTTTCATAATCATCACACACATCTGTCTGAGTAGTATAATTTTCGCATCTGAGTTTAGAATTAAATTGCTATACAATTTTCAAAAGAATAAGTTTGCGAAGCATATATTTTTTTGTGAAGAAAATTAATTTAAAATGTGAAGTTTTGTATCATATTTTCTATTTAAAATTTTTAATTCACTAATTTTAATAAGCGTAAAATTAAATATAACTATTAAAAACCCTTTAAAAATTGCAAAATTCAATAATTATGTGTTGTTAGTATTAATAGTAGTAAAGTTCAATAATAATAGTTATAAAAGTAAATATGTTTTTAGAATTGTCTAACTTAAACCTAGACATGTTTTGTTAGTAACATAATATCACTAAATGAGAAATCGTTCTTGAAATGATATGAGAAATATTTTTCTCAATTCTATATAGTATAAAAAGAACACAAATCAAGAAGTCAGACCAATTCAATAACTTTTGCTAGACAGATTTGCAAGTGATAAATTTCTGACAGGAAAGAAGTACAACAGTTTTAGATATAAATATAAATTTATTTAACTTCAGCAAAATTTATTTTGGTAATCACATGTTTCTAAAAGCAACATCAGTTATCACTGAAGTTAATAAAGGAGCACAAAATCCTTCTTCTTTTATGCTCCTTATTTTAAAATCAATCCGAGGAAGAGAAAGCTGGATGGCTGGGATTTTAGGGATTGCAGTAAGTATTGTCATGGCCTTGGTAGAGAAACTAGAGTTTATGAAACGAATTTTTCCTGTTATTGAAACACTATTCGCTAATTAATTATAACAGTACCCGTATTTGATTCCTGTTTGGAAGAATTAGTAAAAATCACTGTATTTTCTTGCCATGATGATTTTTAAACTTGGTGAAATAGCTTACAAATTATATCTTTTAGCAATGATTTAATCTGAGAAGGGAGACTCGAGCAACTAAAGGAATTTTTATTGACACTTCTGATCAATCTGTTGGAGCTTTTAATATGCTTGACGAATTAATTCCTTGCTGGTTGAGCCGCCTTTTGGCTCTGATGGCCAGGAGATGATTACGATTAATTTGATTGTAAACCAGCCTCCACCAAACTGAGGCCCAAGAAGATAGTGATATGCTAAAGTTTCGAATGTAAAAGTTAAAGGAGAGAAAATATATGACAGCCATAATCCAGACTGGAAACAATAATGGATTTTATGATCTGAAGATGAGCAGTACGAGCACCTAATATATTTCCTGCAATACCTTTTAAGGCATTCAACTTTTTGATACTGCTGCACTCTTTTCATTAAAAATGATAGCGGAAATATAAATTTTGCAAAAATGCAATCCCAAAACTCGCATATTCTTAAGCCAGGAAATAGGATGATTGATGATGAAGAAGGTGTTGTTTTCTTTTAAAAGAAAAGTTAATTACAGAACATTTTTGTGGGTCTATAGACAACATGAAATCTTGATACAAGCTTTGTAATATTCTAAGTGCAAGATGTTAGTTTTAGCTGAAAGTTTCCCAAATTAATAGATTCGTACATTAGAAGTATATCGTCTGTGTACATGAAGCATTTGATATCTGGGGAAGGATACCTTAGAGATCTGTCGTAAGCACTGAAATCAGGAAAGGCAATAACCCACCCCTCAGAGAAACTCTCCTATAAGAGGTGGATGACAAAAAGAGTTTATTTCTACACTTTACTTGAAAATAACGGGCTGTGATGAACTCATGAATCTACAGGGAAGCATTTCCTTTGATGTTTGCCTGAAGTAATTTATAGATAAGACCTGCTGGCCAAACTGAACCATCGGCCTAGAAAATATCCACTGTAACCAAAACAACAATTTTTCTTGAGTATCTGGCTGAAATTATATGATGATAAATAATGGATAAAATGCTATTACAAACTCGATATAGTAGAAATCTATGATGATTAATTGGAATGTACGATATAGGGGAAATATATAAGCTGTAAATCTCTTCAAAATCATTCTTTCCATTAATTTATAATGGAGCGTCAAGTAACACTAGTCAAGGACATAAAATAATACGATGCCACGATATTGGACATTTTTCCCGGCTTTAAAATCGGAATCACAATGGAAGATTTCTATATTTCTGGTGCAGTACCTGTTATCCATCACTTATTCATTAGGGAGAGGAGGTAATCTAGGTTGGTAAAAGACACGCCTTTCAATATTTTTGCAGATATCTTATCTGGACCAACAGATAAGTTCTTAAATTTTGCCAAAGCTTTACGCAGTTCAGATCCTGTAAAGGATCCATTGTAAAAGTAATTGTCACTTGTACTTAGATGCAGAGGAATACCCTCCAGAATTGGTGGATGGTGGGTATAAGAGTTTGCAACATGAGTTTGAAGAGTAGGATCTGTCACTGAAGCGTTATCGTATTATAAGCTCAAATGTGAAGTTGGAGCAATTGTAATTCTGGTTTGGAGATGTTTTAATAAGTGAAAATATTTCTAGATGTTCCAGCTGATATTATTATACCCTCCTAGTATTTCCAAGAAAGAGATAGGAGCAGTCGATGTAGTTCCCCTGCAGTTCTTTTATTTGCCATCTAAGTGTACTTATTAAATTTGAATTCAGCAATACGCCAAAGAGGTCTCTTTTGGCCCCGTAGATTACTATCTAGAAAACCACCATGAGGTATAAGATTAAGACTGCATATTCTGTGCAATCTTTGAAACTCATGAAGTTTATTAATGCATAGATGATTAAATTGATCATTAGATTGAAAATTAGAAATTTCATGTTGAGTATTGATGAAAGCAAGGAAATCCCACCGCAGAATTCATGATCTGCTCCTTATATGATGCTTAATATCTCCAAATAGCTATACAGGTTTAGAAGGTAAATAATCATTGTCAAAAGAATACGGATGAATATCAATTTTACTTAGGTGATAAAAAGTGAAATCAATTAGTGAAGGCTTATGGCGTAGACCGTAATGGGTTGTAATTTCAGAGTTCAGGAGGCAGCAATTTTCTTCCTGAATGCATTCAAGAAAATTATATGTGTTTGTTGAGTTGAAACAACTTCCTAATGATGTATGTCTGACATTAAAATCTCCGAGTAGTATATAAGGAGGTTGAATCCCATGAAATATTCCATGAAGCCACTCCAAAGAAAATTTTCCAGGTGGAATATAAACATTAATGATCGAAATTGTAGTTATTCCCACAATGATCTTGAGAATTAAGAGTTCTCTG
The DNA here is from genome assembly GCA_026290005.1 of Latrodectus geometricus. Classification (NCBI taxonomy): domain Eukaryota; kingdom Metazoa; phylum Arthropoda; class Arachnida; order Araneae; family Theridiidae; genus Latrodectus; species Latrodectus geometricus. The sequence continues at coordinate 9,041 of JAPDSC010148100.1, forward strand.
CCGTTATTAGAGAGACGGGTGGGTGAAAATTGACTTGCTGAAATTAGTTTATTAACTACTAAAGCCCCTATTACATTAGAGTTGCCGATATTTCATTTTGAGCAACTCCCGTAGACTTAACATTACGTGACGTCACAGCTCGATTTTGGGCAACTCGGACACGTCGTCCAATGATATTTCAGATATTTTTTACAGCTGCGCATTTGAAATTTGATCATTGCCAAGTTTTCGCCAAATTTTATGCCAAATGAAAGTTATTGGCGTTATGAATTGCCGAAAATGAGCAATTTTTTTGTGCATGCAGCAGCAACTCGAGCAATTCGATCGCCAATAGATGATCAACGGAACTGGTGTTGTCTTTTACTTTCGCCAAGCGGAAACAATAAGATGCCAAGAAATAACATGTTTTCATTATTGTTAATGAGTGCATGTGATAAATATATATACTTGAAAATGGCAAATATCTGTGTTGAATGGACAAAAGAAATGGAAATTGATTTTATTGAAATGATAAGAGTAAAGCCTCATATATGGGATAATTCAGATTCCCAATATAAATTTACTAAATTAAAACAAAGAATGTATGATGAAATAGTGTCCGAATTAATGTTAAAAATATCATCGTTATAAAGATGTGTTTACACGTGATAAGAATTTTCACCTGTGTTGTTTGAGTGATCTCTTAATTTTATTAAAACTATAAATAAATATCATTTCAAAATACCAAATAATTTTAAAATTTTAATTCTACAAAATAACTTTAGAATAGTGAGTATTATTAAACTTAATTGAGCATGAAGATTTTTAAAAACAAATAAAATTATTTGTAGCAATAGTATTAATTTCAATATAGAAATTCTCAGCTATTTAATTTATATTTCTTATGATGTTTTACTTGCATAAATTTTCTTTTAATTCCAAAATCTTTTCTAAATAAAGGTGTGTAAATTTTTTTTTTATATAGTTACTAATTTCTTTTATTATATTGTTTAATGTAAAACACAAATTATTAATATGTGTTATTTTCTTTATTACTAATTTTCATTTCCTGCTTAGCTATTTGCTGTTCACCTGTTAAAATACCTATATTAGAGATAAAGCTTTCAATTTTTATGTAGGAAATGAATAGTTAAAAATTATATGAATTCATTAAAGTAGCATTTAATTTACAATCTTTCAGTAGTAAAAATTTTCAAAATAAATTTTATTTATCATGCAGAATTTTCCCAGTTTATAGTTTTCTAAGATGTTTACATGATCATTTTCAAAATTATTGTTTTTTTAATGATCACTAAGTTTATCATTCATTTATAAGATTTCAATAATTCTGGAAATAAATATTTATAAAAACAAAATACAACAGGAGTAATATCTAACTTGTACTTAATCATCACTCATGATATAATAAAATTTTATTAAAATAAACATTAAATCCATCCGATACTAGTGTAAAAGATGCTGATGTCATGTAAATTTAAATTATAAATTATTCCAGAAAATTAACTGATAAAACAATCCAAAAAAATAAAGAGAAATAAAAATCCAAATTGGGCTTGAATTTTTTGAGTGGAATATTAAGATAATTAAAAATAAAATATTCTTTTAGAAACAAAGGAATTTTAGTGATTTTTTTATATCAAAAACTTGTTTGTGAAATTAAAAATTTAAAGGATCTAGATAATATTATTTATTTAAGGCCTTGATAATATTATTTATTTAGGAAATTAACTCAAAAGTTTTAAGAAATTTTTTAACCAGATATTTTCCTTTTCACGTCGACAAAGATTAGCTCTTGATCATTCTAAACGTGAAGTTTCAAACACTAAAATTGAGTGAAACAATAGCAAGATGGCGTAATGTAAACAAATTTTGGCTACAAATTAAATTCCCAAATAAGAATTCATCATGAAATCTGGACACCTACAGAGTAAAATATGGCAACCTTAAAAATATTAGCCAGAAAAGCGATCTGTTATTAAATCTAGTAAAACAGCTATTTACTTATAGCAAACCTAATAGAAATCTCGATCATTCATTGGACGATGAGCTCGAGTTGCCGAAAATCAAGCTGTGACGTCACGTAATGTTAAGTCTATGGGAGTTGCTTAAAATGAAATATCGGCAACTCTAATGTAATAGGGGCTTAAGAGAAGGCCGTCACCTTGGCTATCTTCTTTATCTACAAATTTCTGTTGCGGTTTTATATATAGTTGTAGTGATAATTAGTTTATCTGTTCTGGTATGTTGAATTTCTTTTATGCCATTCTTATTGAAAATAACATTTAAAAGTTCAGATTTTAATTGTGAAAACCGCTTAGGAATAGAACTCCGGCTTCTGAAGCTAATTTTATAGCTAGAGGTGCAGCACCATCATAATTTAATATAGAATTCGATGTGTATTTAGATACGTGATATTCATAGTTTATAAAGGGTGTATATCTGTACAGGTTTGTCATGGTGAATAGACCATCGTACTCGCACTAAAAAAATTAATTTATAGCTATCTTATTGGAATTCCCGAATTTCGAAAATTCAAAAAAACGAAGATAAATTAAGCTTTTGGCTTTTCAAAGGAAATAAAAATTTAAAAAAATAAGTACGTACCGACTTAAGTAAAATTAAAATATTCCACACAAATGAAAATATTTCTAGAAATATCAATCCTTTGCAATTCCAATCGTCAATTGTTCTTATCATCAAAATGATAGAACAGATTCTGACCCATTCTTTGGGTGGTTCGTGGATAGCTTCTGGTCATTCACCATGTTCGAGCTATGATGTATATGTTTGCTGTTTGAGACTGGGTTGAATATTAGCAACAACCATGGAGCTAGGACTACTGCTTGCTCTATGTATGACAACAACAATGGAAATGCAAAAATGAGGTTGGCTTATCATGTAGACAAATATAAATCTAAAACAATGCGAAATATGAAATGAACTGAATTAAAAAACTAGCGGCAATGTTAATTATTTTGTTTCTCGGTTTGTTTATTATTTATTTGTAAAAAATGCGATAAAATTAATTATTTCATTTCATTATTGAATTTTTTTTATAGTTTTCTGATCTTAGTAGTTAGTTACTAGTTGTAGTGTATGGAAAATTTTGTATGTTTGTTTGGAGAAGCGCACAGTCAGTTTGCCAATATTTGCAATGTCAGACAATGAATCATTTCCTTCTGCTAGAAAAGCTAGAACGGAACTACTTTGATATACCCCCCCAAATCGGACATTTGGCAACTTTTTTTCCCTCACCAACCATAATACCTGCTTTTGGCGCCTTTTTTTCCTCGCCAAGATAGATTCTCGCTAAATACAAATAATTAATACATAAAAAAAACTTTTAAAAAGCTCAAAAAATGGTACAAAATACAGGAAAGTACTAAATTTGGCAACAGCAAAAACCTAAAAGCTGAAAAAACCTAAATTAGTAACACCAAAATAAGAAACAGCAACCCTAAAAAGTCCGTAGGGAGTGCCAAATTTGGCGCGTAATTTTTGGGGGGGTATATCAAAGTTGTTCCGCTAGAACAATGCCTTCACATCTAATTAGTCAATCGGATTTATCCAATCATGAAGAATCAGGCGAAGATATTGTAATAAAATTTTTACATATTATGTGTATAATCTTTTTCGAGAAATTTTTCTGCTTTTAAACGCGACATAAGAATTTTGAATATTTTAGTTTTATGAAGATCAAAATAACTTTCCGTATTCAACTATTTGCCATTAAAATTATTTTCTTACTTAATTAGATTATCAACTGTGATATGAATTAAATGTCTTTAATATTAACCATTTTCAATTGAAAGAATTCAATGAATTTTATTCGACAGTTATTGAAGTTCATTCAATTAAAGCTCAGTGAAGTTAATGTTATTTTTTATGATTTTATATAACGAACTTTTAAATTTCACTTAAAATTAATATTTTTGCATAATAACGTTGACTTTCTTTTTAAGTTAACAAACACACAATGAGTGTTTTTTTTTTTTTTTTTTTTTTTACTAGAAGAATATTCGTTTTTCTTTAATTTGCTTAATAATGATCTTATAAGAAGTTTACAACACACTGTGAGTTAAAGCTACAATTAATTTTTAAGTCGGATTTAACAATGCAATTATAGTATGAAAGTGAGACAATGTAGAAAAAATTAATTTAATTTTGTCCTAGTAAAAAACATGTCCTTTGAGAAAGTAAAGAAAGTCACATTGTTATTTTATTTTTGCATTATTGTTAAATATAATATTACATTATTTCTTTTGTGTAGTAATAACCACATGCTTTGGAAAAATAAAAAAAATTGAATAATTTCTTTACCTTTGCATTATATATATATATATATATATATATATATATATATATATATATATATATATATATTTATATTTATATATAGTATTCAATGTTATATATGCACTTGAACTGCAATAAGGTATTTCAAAAAATATTTATATCATTTAATAATTTTCTCAAGAAATCAAAACTGTTCTGTATTTGAATGAAAACTTTAGGGTTTTAAAAGTAAAAATTTAAAATTTTTAATAACTTGTTGTTTTTCTATTATTTATTTTGTAAATAAAAATCTATTTTAAAATAGTTAATATATAATTAAAAATGAATAAAAAATTTCAGATATAAGTTGTAATTTGTTTTTAATTTTTTGGATAA
>JAPDSC010148105.1:0-12788 GCA_026290005.1 Latrodectus geometricus
CAACAATATGAATAGAAATCACTAACTTTTTTTAATTAACATTGAAAAAATGGCGATGATTCTTAAAATTGTTTTCTTTGCAATATCAAATTAATTATGTTTAATTATTGAAAACGATAAAGCATAAGCAATGAATTAATAAATCAACTAATGTTTTAAAAAATAACAAGTACGAGGGAAATTCTAATTGAAAATTTCGATTTTCGTGTCTTCCGATGACGCCACTCTTCCATAAAGCTGATTGTCTGTGTGCAAAATCTCGGATGGAAAAGTAGAACATGTTTTACTTCTTTCCAAGATCGGAGCTTAATCACCGAGAACATGTTTACACACTCCGAATTCACGATCGCATATATATATATATATATATATATATATATATGTTTGAATGTATGCAACAATTAATTTTTCTTAAACATAAAAAATTTTAAAGTAAATTAATTGTTATTGAAGATTTTAATTTTAGATTTGTCATTATAAATGTAATGCGAGACTTTAAAAATTAAAAAATTGTAATTTTATTATTATATTACTTACTGTCAATAAAATAACTTATATGAAAAATATTTTAATATTACTTTTTGAATTGTATTGTTAGTATGCTTACATTTTATTTAAAAACTTCAGTTATAAAAAATTATCACAAATATTTATTTTTAAAATATGACTATATTATGTTCAAATCAAAGATATAATTCAATGAGTTTGACTAAATTGAGTATCTGATATGTTAATTAAATAAACACTAATTTTCTTGGATAATAATAGTTTTCAATATTATCTAAAAATTATGTAATTTTAAAAACATGTCAAGAAATTACACATTTTTAGTTTCAACATAAATAAATTAAAATTATATATATACATAAATAAATCAGATGTTTTGATAAATAAGCAGTCATAATTTCTCATATTGCTCATTAGTCAAAATGTAAACAAGAATTCAAAATGATGTAAATACAGTTTCGTTGGTTAAACAGCATAATGATATTACATATCTAAGTCATAGTTTTATCACGGTGAATTTAGAGTGAATTTGCTAGTCTAAGGTTTTATCGTTGAAATCGCTGTCGTTTGTTATTAGCCTACATCAACCAAAAGTAACAATGTTATCGATACAGACAGATGAATTAAGAGATGAGGTATTATTTAGGCAATGACTTCTTATGTGAGGGACGATGGGCAGGATAAGAGAAATGAGATTTGGTTTAACTGGAAAGTGGAAGAGTGATTCCTTAGAATTGGAAGATAGCTTTGAGTTGGAAAGGAGAATTGAGGGAAGATAATGAATTTCTATTGCGAAATTAAAATAAATAATGCTCTTGGATAAAATAAGTATCTTCATTCCTTTCATTTTGATTAATAAAATAAATGAGAGGGGAAAATCAATAATCGTGGCACATTTATTCAATGCTCATCTTCTTTTTTTTTTTCTCAAATATATCCCCCTCTTTTTTATGTTAGAAACCTTGATATTTTGTTATGTATTTAGCAATTTTTAATAGTTTTTATTTTTGCTATTATTTTTAAGATTTTAGTTTTACTTTATTTTTAATTAAATTCTTAAAATGGGGTCATTGTCTCACAAATTATCCTATTAACTTGAACGGGGAAAAAAATGAACGATTAGAATTTTTTACTATATTTCCGTTTCAAAGAAAATTTTATAAAACTTTTAAAAGTAATTAATAACCATTTTTTAAATTAAAAAATATTTTTACATTAACAAATGGAAAAATCTTTAAAAATGAAAATATCATCTTTACTATGATTTGACAATGATGCTAATTTAATGGCGGAATAGAATGTTTTTCCTGAGTAGCGAATTCTGATTGATTTGTTGTTATTGGCGTAGAATAAAATAACTAGGTAAACAAAGTTGTTCGCTATACAATATTTCTGCAGGTGTTGCAACTAAAGTAATGCTAATGGCCATTCTTAAAACGAAAAGAACAGTTAGAAGTGAACAGGTCCTTGACATGCTGTCGTGGCGCATAAAAGCAGCTGTTAATAACATGACATTGCTGGATGAAATCATTCAATTAAGGACGACACGAAGATGTGCTTTCTTTCAAAACCCATAATATTTGATAGTTTTTGAAAAAGGCATGATTCAAACTGTGTTTTTTTTTTTTTTATCAGTGGTGATGTGCAATAAAACATCGAAACGAGCAATCCAATCAGCAGGAAGAGCTTAGGTGCTGGTTTCTGCTTTGATGTCAGGCATTAGAATGCTTCAGGCCAACGTATGTATCTGTAGATAATGGTGACATAATATCGGTAATTTTCTGATATTGGAGAAGATCGATGATGTCGATATGAATTTTATCGAAGCAGTGACTGAGTAAAGAAAAATTTTGAATAAGATTCTTAACATGGCGGGTAAAAATGCATTATTGGCACTTAAGACAGCTTTGACACAATTTTAAAAGCCTTTCCCCATATCATGATATATATTTTGTTATTTTCTTCATTATAGAACACTTTCCTGTGTGAGACATGTTATGAGTTGTTTCGAAAACTATTCTTCGAAATAGTTTCGTGTGTAAGGTTAGTGATTTTGTACGATGAACCCCAATTAATTGTTTTGTTTGAACTAACAACGTGAAATTCTGATAGTAATAAACATAAAAAAACTGTATTTTTTTTAACTATTGTAAATCTTCATCTTACTTTTCAGCTAAGGTTGTTATAGTCAATGGTTCGAAGAACAAATAAATTATTTAATCTTGATAATGCATCAGCAATTATATTCTCTGATTCGGAAATTTGTCATATGTCAGTTGAAATTCGGCGAAGAAATTGAAATGTCTTAACTGATGGGTTGAAGCCTTTTCAGAATTTTCATTTAAGGCCTATATTAAAGGCTTATGGCCAGTAAAGACTGTGAATGGTCCACCTTGTACAAGGTAGCAGAAACGTTTCACTGCAGAATAAACAGCCAGCAGTTTCCTGTCGTAAGTACTGTCCCATATTGCATAGGATTAAGAATTAATGAAAAGAAACCTAGTAATTGCCAGAATCACCATTTTTCTGTTGAGCCACAGACCAAATTCCACAATCAGAATGTAACCCCAATACAATATCAATAACCAATCGTAATACACGAATAATACCAATGGTGCTGATGTTAATGGATAAACATCTGCAAGGTGGATTTTGCATTTCTGGAAAGCAATTTCCATTTCTTGTATCCATTTAAAGTTTTTTTTTTTTTTTTTTTTTTTTTTTTTTTGTTGCTCATCAGATATTTGGTTTTGGTACTCTGTAGCATGAGGCAAAAATCATTCATAAAAATTTCTTTATTATTTTAAAAATTCAATTTGATAAACATTAATTATTATTATAAAAGGTACATATTTTTCGCATTTAAAAATGTCAAATTTTTTAGATCTAGACATTTAAGTAAATCTTCTAGTTTAAAAATTCAATTACCTTGCTTTTATTGTAAAAATAACCATTATGTTATTACGCATGATAAGCAAGAAAAAGTTAATAAACAAAAATTTATTCCCAAAAAGAGTTCTCTTTCTAAATCGGGAAGAAGTAAAACAGTATTTTTGCATTCTTTCTGTTTGGATCAGGTGTCAAGGTCACCAGAAAATTATTCCCTCGTTAATAGTTGCAGGCATTCAGAACAGCTACATAAGGTAAAGATTGACGCCCTAGTTATGGCATCAATTTCTATGTATACTAGTAGATGATATCGGCTTAAGTCCTCCCCACACACTTAGAAATGAAACCGTGATTCACGCGCTCTTAGAGGGAATGAAACTAAACCAAAAGAATATCGAGTATTTCCTGTTATAGCCGGTAATTTTAAAGGAACTTATACTTGCGTGTTTGAGGGGCTTCCTGAAAAATAGATTGTAGATTTATTATATGAAAAACATTATAGATTTAAATTACGATTGAAAATAGATTTCAAACAGATTAATGGAAAATAAAATAGATTTTACAGATTCTTTTAAAAGGAAATATAAATTGGTCTTTAATTTGGTTCAGGTGTTGCAGAAAAATTATTAATTGGAAATTCTTTTGGATTAAATTCTTGTTTATTGTCCAACGAAATGAATCTTTGGGTGGTCTGTATTTGGAAAATGTATTGATTTGAGGGGATAATATTTTACAAATATTATCTATCCATTCTGTGAATATACCTAGTAAGCAAATTATGGGAACTTGAATTTCTAGGAATTTCTGACCCAATCCTAATTGAAAAAGGAAATTTTAGTTTACATTATTTCAATAATAAAATGAAAATTTTTACTGATCGAGGACTTAAAGTAGAAATTTTGTGGAAAATAGCAATGCTAATTTACTAGATAATAAGGACCTAATTTTGAAAAGACGAAGTATTGGGTTGTTTAGGAAATAATATCGTTTTTAATGAATATGAAAAGCATATAGCGAATAAATATTCTATTGAATTGTACACTGTCAATTCTAATCCAGTACCTTTTGCCGTCTTTCTGGTAATATCATCATTCCACAATCATAAAATGAATGGATTTTACTAGTAAAAACTGATACAAGTAAGGAAAACTAAATTGCTTCCCGAACTCAATGTTAGGGCAAAGCGAATTTTTTTGTGATTATCAGCGTGTTTTTAGGGATTGGGAGAAATTAAATATTATTGAACGATATAATTATTGAATTTTTGATTAGATATACCTTTATGACTATTTATTAATTGTTTTCAAACATGATATTTTATGATAATCATTCTAAAATCTTACTGATTTACTTTAAATATTTTGGCATAAAAAATAAAAAAAAAAAAAAACAATTAAATTTTCTTACACTATAAGCAAAATTTATTAACAAAATAATCTGAAACAACATTCTTTAAATTTCAGTAATTTTATTTTCTTACATCATACTTTGGTAAAACTATACATTAGGGTACCCCTTGGTGAAGTTGGCGATTTGTTATTTTCTTCCATTCTTGTTCGCGACGGTTTCAATACTAACAGGCATGGTGAGCAAAAATTAATGAAATTTCAATGAAGACAATATAAGTAAGACCTATTAGATGATTTCTAGAGAGCCTTAATATAGGCACGTTACGTTGTGCAACGTGCGTTGTATTTTTAAATTTAATAAACCAATCAGAAGCCTCGACTGGATCTTAACCAATCATAACACGATTCGGTTTTGCCCAACTTGGCGATCAATCGCGATCACAACTTGGTGAGTAAGGGGTACCCTAATTCATAGTTTAACCAAATAAAGTTTTAACTGACACATTATTCTGCATTTCTGCGAGTTCTTCTTGATACTGAATATTTGATAAATCAGACAAATCCACTAACATTGGTTGCATCATTCCTGTTGAAAAATCAATTTGTTTTAAATCAGAAAATCCTTATTTTAAATCAACCGATAGAATTTTCATATGATCGACAATAACAAGTAAAGCCGCGCCATTTACTTCATATTTTTAGAGCCACTGAAACTGTTCAAAGTTTTTGTTGTTAACATATTTCTGACATGACTAAACATGGGTAAGGAAACCAAATATCTTTGCTTTTGCATTAACAAGAGTTTTATTTGTTCCTTGAAGTTGCTTATTTAATATATTTAGTTTCTCAGAGATATTGGCTAAATAACTCACAAATGCTTTACCATTGACTGTTAACAGATACTTCATTTCAGAATTGTCACTTAAACTATCACTAAGATTATCAAATAGTTCCATAAATCTTTTCTAGCAGCTCCCTTTAGAGAGCCATCTGACTTCAGTTGTGAAGTAAAAGTCTTGTATGGTCTGCATTTTGTTCTTCACAAAATAGCTTGAAGAAATCCTTCATATCTGACATTAGATTTAATAGCATTGATAAACTTTATTACTGAATACTAAACTTTATTACTGAATACAGTACTTCATTTTGAACAGGTGAGATGTTTCCAGCTAACAAGTTTTTTTTTATGAATAACACACTGGACAAGAATCATTTCAAGATTCTCATCTTTCATCAATTTCTTGCCCATCATACTAGGAGCATCATCATCAGAACAACATGTTATATTTTTCATTTGTATATTATTGACATCTAATTAGTTTTTTAGCTTATTATATATATCCTTTGAAGTTATGATTTTTTTTAATCTTTTACAGAACATTTCTTCAGCAAAATGCTTTTTATCAATATATCATACGTAAGTTATCAATACTGCCTCACTGTTTATCAAAGTTAATTAATCCATTTGCACTGAGAATTTTCTTGTTTTCAGCTTTTCAACAAGTTTTTTTTCCAAAATCTTCTCTCATTTCGTCTATTCTTCCACTAACAGTATCGTTGCTAAGTGACATAGATTTTCCATTTTTGTCATCTTTTTCAAGAACTGTTTTAAGAAATGCTGATATTGACAATTTGGTGAAAATGCGTTTTAGGTTCCCTACTTGGAGAGTTTTCAAAATAACAAAAGCCATGGCGAAAATTCTACCACTATTTCCGAATGAAACTTAATTAGCGACCAATGAAAAGGCTAAAACAAAAGAGTAATTAATGAGCATGCACGAAAAAGCGCATCAAATTCGTGAGTTGGTGAAGTAGGGGACATAAAGTACAAATTAACCACCAATTTTATTAATAAATTCTCTCTTATAGAATGATTTTTTTCGAAAATTTAGTGATGAATAAAGAAATTTGATAACAAGCCTAAATAATATACGATTATGAGTTGAAGCGTGAGCAGTAAATAGGGACTTCACTGTTGTCCTTTTTTCAAAGTTTTAAAGTAATTCAAATCTGAATTAATATAAGCATTACATTTCACCTTCAAATGCTCTTTGAGACAATCTCGTTTCATTGATTCGTCGGACAAGCATTGCGAGCCTAAAAGATAAAAAGAAAACCGCTCATCATGGACAGCAGGTATGAGCCCAAATTTTAAATATTCCTCCAAATATTCAAATATTGACAAACTTTTTTCTTGCTTGCACACTTCCTTTTAACATGGGCTGAGATAAATTTATATAACATGAATTAAAAACTAAATGTTTTTGTTAAAACTAATTTAATATAACATAGAGTAAACGTATGCTAAAAAATACACATTTATTTAAATGTATATAACAAATTTACCACACCACTTCGTTGAAATAACATATTTGTTGACATATATCGTGTCGAGTCCATTTCCAAATTGCCCCTTTAACAATCAAATCTGCCCATTGTGGGGCGTCGGTTTGACAGTCGAACACTGTTTTAGACTGTCGAAGGATATTTATTAACTGTAACCGTATTTTGAAATAATTTGTGCCTCGTTTGTTTACATACATTGAATCGTAACCTCGTGTTACTGTTTTTATCGTGTTAAGCGTTTCACATGTATTTAGAATATTTAGGACATAGTTTAATATAACTTGCTGTTTTTCATAAGTTATTATTATATTTATTTGTGTGATTTTCTTCAATAAGAAATGAGCTGAATGAATATAGTCAATATTAAGTGTCGTAATTGATCAATCGTAATATAAATAATCATGTCATTCTTTATTCGTAAACCTAAAGGAGATAATGTTTTAAAAAGAAAAAAGGTTGTTATATTCATTTTTTCTAAGAAATTTAGGTTCTCATTTATTTAAATTTTATTCTAATAAATTTTAATTGTCTAAGATAATGATAAAGTAAATTTTAAATAAAGCGAAAATCTAACGGAGATCAATGATATGCTTTGTGTATTCAAAATCTATTTTTCTTAGTAATGATTTTTAATAAAGCAGAAAATTTTCCTGAATATTTGCGTAATTTGTTTCATTTTGTAATGTTAATACTAAAAAGCTTTGTAAATTTTAAGTAATTAATATAATTATTAATTTCCGTACTTGTGTGTGTTTTTCTGTATTTATTTGTTATCAATTGTTGCTTTTACAGAAACATTTATTGGTATCCTAATAAGTAATATTGTTTAATAACAATATGTTTTAAAATTTATAATTTACGAATGTATGAAGAAAATACGAATGTCAAATTTTTATTAACCATGTGAAAGGAAAAATGAGTAAAGTTGTGTACTAATTTCAAATAAATTGGATAAAAATGTAAGCCATTAATTATTATCATATTATCCATGCAGAATTTATTTTCAAACAAAGATTTACAGTAAAAGGAATTCTGTTTATATGTTATTTAAACTTTTAACATATAAAAGCTAATGCAATGTAAGATAACAGAGATTTCTAATGTGAAATAATTATAAATCATAATTATATAAAGTATGTAAAACATATATTTAAAAAAAATAAAACACTAGAAAATTTATTGAGATCAAGTTGAATAAAATTAATGAAAGAAATTTATAATGAAATATAAAGAAAAATGTTTAATTAAATTGGAATGAGTTATTTCTAGGAAAATTCGATTGAAAATTAAGTTTTAAATAATATAAAGTATAGTGTGACGTGAAAATAATATAGTTATCAAAATAAAATGTAATCAAAAATTTCCAATATTATCATATTATAATAGTCAGAATTCCTGGCTATTAAAATTCAAATTGTAAATTAAATGGTTAGCACAGTGGCTTTCATTTCAGCAGTTCGTGGGTTTGATTCCTCCTGAAGGTTTTTAATATTTATAATGATTCAGAATTAATTTATATTCTAAATTGGCTTATAATTATACCTTACCTTCAAAAAATAATTGTTGATCAAATGAAACTAGATATCTAGGGGAAAGCGCAAACCAGATATACCATGAGTCAGCAATAAGTTTACAAAAAATGAATTAAACTCAAGATATAATGTGATATCTCTTATGTCACAATAATTATATATTATGTTTAATATTTAATTATAATTTTTTTTTATCTTTATTGCCTTTAAACTTTTATTTTATATTTTTTATACATAATTCTTTATTTGTTTCTCATTCTTGTTAAAAAAAAATCTGATTATTTAATAATTTTATTAACTTTTGAAATCATTGATCTTTTATATATCATATTTGAAAACTTTTCCTATTCTACAAACTATATTTTTATATTTTGTTTATTTGTTGAAAATTAAAACTGTCTCCTTAAATTTTGACTATCCTTTAAGAAAATTTAACCTACTATGATATAATAAATAAAATTTTGAAATTTTTTTAAAGAATTGTTTGCAACAGAATGATTAAAATTGTTTTCTCCCATAATTAAAAATGAAGTTTAAATTTTCTCAATTTCTTGTTTTATAGAGTTAATTGATTTGCAAATGAAGCACACACGCACACACACAGATATTAGAAAAAGTATCCATATCTACATTTTGTTTAAAAATTCCAGGGAACATAACAACTATTTAGATTTAATTTGTTTTAATTATTTATTTTGATGTAGAAATGTACTTTGCCAAGTGAAAGAAAGTTTTTCATTTAAAATATAACATATTTATATTTGTCAGTGGACATTTTTTGTTAATGTATTTTTAACATTTACAATAATTTTTAATCAATTTAAATTCTTTACCAGCTTTTTAACTGGTACAAACTTAACAAAATAATATAAAAGAATGTTTTAAAATTGAAAAAAATTTGCATTTAGGATTTTTATTATACCTTTTTGTAAACTGTTAGTATAATGCATATTTATTTTTATATTAATATTTTTAAAAAAAATTTCTCATGCAGTCTGCCAAAAAGCAAATACCTCATAAAAAGAAGAAAATTGAAAAGAATGCTAAAGCTGATGAAATTATATCAAGTGATGAAGATGAACTAAGGTTTCATTTATTTTTTTAATAAATCTATACTCTTGTTGATAAGTGCATCTAGAAATTTCTGGGTTTTTTGCTGTAAAATATGCATTGTAAACTTAATATAATCTAAATTTTATTATAATGGTATATTTTATCTATATTTTAAACCATTTTATTTATATATTTATGAAGCGCTTTGCTTCTGTTAATTTTAAGTAGGAAAATTTTTTAAGTTCATAACCATTAAATTATCAATAATGGTTACCTGTCAGTCTTGATGATTTTCTTAACAGGTACATATTCATATTTATTAATTATGAGGCATTCTTATGGACCTTTGTAGGGTCATTTTTCTGTGATTTTAAAATGTCATAATAAAAACTAGAACATGGAAGTTTTATTTAATTTCACCAGTTTTTTTCTTTAATAAACCTGAGAATTTTGAAAATTTGATTTGATTAATTGTGTCATGACAAATTTTTGAAGTATTTCAAAGATATTTTTTAATTAACTCATTAAGAAACTTTGGATTATTGAAAAGTAATAATTAAGAAGCATATGCCTAGAAGCATACAAAAAAATAATTTTATTTTCTGAAAATATCTTGTGTTAAAATTATATATATATATATAATTTTATAAAAAAAATTATTTGTTTATTTAAATAATATTAAATATTTATAAGTAAGTAAATGAACTTGTTTAGAAAAACATTTTAGTGTTAAAACATCCTCTTTTATATATTGGTTTTAATGAAAAAAGGTAGTTTTTTTTTAAATTAGAAGATTAAATGATTGACAATAATTTCTTATATTAGATAATAAACTACAATATATTAAAAGTATCCATTGAGTCTGTACATATGCAAGTTCTATTATGTCTTTTCAATTCTCATATATTCTATAGTTTTTTTTTCCTGATGTTTAACTTCTGAAGATAAATACTATTATTCAAAATGTTTGAGTAGAAATAATGTTACTGCACATAATATGTATATATAAAGTAATTAGTTCCCAATTCTTTTACTTTACTATTTAAATTTTTTAATTATAAATGTTTTTTTGTAATTTGTATGTCTTCCTTGTTATAGTGAACAGGAAGATTACACACAGCAATTTTCAAGTGAGGAAGAAACTGAACAGGAGAAAAAATTACGCCTCACTAAAAAATATTTAGAAAAAATTGAAAAAGAAGGTTAGTTCTACATATTTTATTATTTATCAATTTTTAGAATAACATTTATTTTTTAATATTACATTTCTATTAAGGTCCATATTATCTGAATAAAGCTGCCTTATTTTTAAGTATGTATATATGATTATGGCTCTAACATGAGAGAAATGAAAATTATTTTTATAAAAAGTATACCTTACTTTTTTATAACATTAGAAAGTTTTAGTTACATTTGTTAGATTTTGTTGTGTGGAAGCTTATTAATATTGGAATAATTTGATTTATCTACATTAGAACAATTTCCATTGCTAATTTGATTTAGTTTTTCAGTGTTTTATTTGTAATCATAATTTTTGACAATGTAGATCACATCATATTTCATGCAATCAATTGTGGTGAATATGAAATTATATGATATGGGTATATAATTGTCCTGTGATTGATCATAATGAAAATCACTATAAATGAGATCAGTATATAATTGAATTGCTTTAATCCCACAAAAAATATTAGAATATTGATTAAATGCTCTAAAGATTGATTTCATTGCTACTGCCAAGCCTACTAAAATGATTTGTGATAACTATATGTTTAAAGATATGTAACAATTGGTAAATTGACTTTAAACTTCATTCATCAAACATCTTATAGTATGTTATTATAATCATGATATGAATGTGCTTGAGCAAGTACTCTTTTCTCATCAATTTCTGAGGGACATTAGGCTGTATGAATATTTCGATTATGTATTATTTGAGCTCATTGGTCTTTAGCTAGATCAATAAAAACACTAAATAACCAATCCATTTAAATTGAGCTTTAGCAAATTCAAAGGATAAGTATTACAATAATAATAAATTATTATCTTCCACAAATATTGCTGGCTAGTTGTTATACTTAAGATTAATGTTATGATAAAAATTAATATCAAATTGTCACTATTTTTGCAAATCATTTTAAAGTATATTCTGACTATTTCTTGGAATAAATTTTAAAACAAAATATATCTTATTGTCTGCTGCCAAATAATGAGCCATCTCTCAATTTTTCTATTTCAATGTATAATCATAGCTGCCAACTTGTATGAATTGACTTTATAGTTAAATAAAAGTTGTTAAATAGTAATTTTTAAATAAAAGTTGCTTATTCAAATTTATTGACCATTAAAGGAATGAATGCATGCTGTAAATGTCTAAAATTGTGAGTTTTGTTTCTATGATAAAATTATAGAAAATTATAGAATTTTGAGATTTTTACTCAAATAAGGCTATAAAAACAACTCAAGTATCTGCATAGTGATAGTTAATTTCCTATTAACTTAACGATTATGATTGAGCTAAACTAATTGCTAAATCATTAATATGCTAGCCTTCAGTTCAATGGCTTATATATTCAACAAAACCACTTAACTGATTGACTGTGAATATTTGTGTAGTGGTTCAGAATTCACCTTAAACAGTAGGTTTCTGTTTAACTATCTCTTGTAAATAAAGGATTGTACACTGTCGTGTGAATCACTCAACTACTATGAAAGATTTATTTCATTATCTTTCATTTATCTAAGAAACTTTCATTTCATCAAAAACAGTTTAGTGTGCTGCTATGATTTAATTACTTTTGTTTTAATATATAGTTATTTTGGTACCATTTTTCAAACTTTACCTTTTCATTTGTTTCTCAGTTAACTTTTCTAAATTCAGATCAAATCGAAAACGATCAAAGAAACTTATATTTCAATAATGCATTTATTACAATAATAATATTTATTTTGAATGAATATTAAATTGGTAAGAAACATTATGTTAGTTTTAAAATTAATTGAAAACCATAACTATTGCTATGAATAATAAATGGCATTAGCAATAACTATAAGAAAATTTTTAATAGATATCTTATAATGAGTTCTGTGGAAATTGAACTTCTGGCATTTT
>JAPDSC010148112.1:0-21750 GCA_026290005.1 Latrodectus geometricus
AAAAAAAAAATTATTTTTGATGAGCTATAACTTTTATGGCTTAATAGCAAAAGGAAAGGAGTAGAATTTTTCTAGAAGAAACATTCAGCAATAAAAAGTCTTTTCTTTTAGTATCGCTCGCTTTCTCTTAGTCTCCATTTGATTTTTCGGGTTGTATAACCCTAGCATCACGTATCTGCACCGTTTTTATAGATTTTTCTCTATTTTGCGCAGAAAACTTTGATTGTTTCATTTTTATAGAAAGCATTTTTTACGTCGGAAAGAGAAAAGAATTTGGGAAAGGGAGCGGGAAAAATGATACAAATTGGAGAAAGCTCTCAAAATGACGGATCGAGCAAGAAAATACATCAGCAGAAAGCCTTCATGACTAAATTTTTGTACAAAACGTGAGCAGGTATGAAAATCGTTTTTGCTCGGTGCTCCATCCTTAACTTCTTAATTTAAGAACTTTAACAGCTTATCAAGCAATTTAACAAAACATAGTTTTGAATAAAGTAGGAAAGAAGCAGGAATATGTGACAAATCGAAATATATATTTCTTTAAGTGATTTGAGTTTAGCGAAAGAGATGTTATAATAGATGAAAAATTACTTGACAATATATTAGTTTGGGGAAAAAGAAATCCATTATTTTTACGTGAACTTTATGTAACTTCTTTTGGATTCACTTTGTAAAACAGTTTAAAACAGCTTTCATGTCGATTTTTAGGTCTTGCGCGTTACGACTGCTGACATGCGGTGAACTTCGATCATTTTGGATATTTTATAGACATTTTCGACGATGCTGTATCCACATGCGAGGTGCATCTCTAACATGAAAAATACCTGAACGGAATCGACGAAACCAAAATTGTGCGTAACTGGTTGTTATAGTCATATATAGGACGATAAACACCTTTCACAATTTTAGCCACCCGGCTATCTTTTTCGCCGTTACAAGAGAAAAACGAAAATGTATCGAATTTTCTGTTTGTTGTCTTCCATTTTTAAAACCTTGTACTCGTAACTGAATGAATCAAACGAAAAACCGCAAGAGGATATTTTAGAGTCAAATGTCACCTTTCCAACGAGCATAAATCTGAAATTGTTTGATAGATACCTCACGAGATATCGATCACTACAGACGTCTACCGAAAAAATATTGGATTACTTTTTCCCCAAACTAATACATTTCCTTAAATGATTTCATTTTGGCAAAAGAGATATTATAACAGAGGAAAAATACTTGACAATTTATTAAATAGTTGAACCCACAAACCTGAATATAATTAACTTTTAGTAACAAAATGGTACAGAAATGAAACGTCAGAAAAGAGTAGATTCACAAGTATATAATTAAATCTATTAACATTTATTCCATATTGATTTGTATTTAGCAAGGAAGTATTTCTATAAAACAATGATATGTTATCTAATTGTTTTAGTAGAAATAAAATCAATATTAATCACTCAGTAATACCAAATATAAAAGTATCATTTTGAAATATAGTGTAAATTTATTTACGCTCAATGGTGAAAGATTTGTCTCCACAAAAGCAACTAATTAAACAGAGATACACAGTTTAAAGTAAACTTCAAATCATTATAAACATTCACCTGTTAAGATGGGAATCGAACCCATGAACTCTCGGATTACAAACCACACTGATCCCTGTTCGGTAAAATCGGCATTATAAGAATCCTGTCTATACTGAAGCAATTAAATATCTTTGAGAAATATTTAGTTAAACAAAAAAATATTTCGTAAAAATTTTCGCAATTTTTTTATCCTCTCTTTTTACTTAATTTGTAGAAACTAATGTCTCAGTAATTAATTTATAATATCAAATTTACAGGTCACCATTTTTTAATCCAATCAAAATTACTTACCATATCTAAATAAAATTAATATTTTGTAGTTTTCTTTTAAAATCAACAATATTCGTAAAAAATAGTTTTTGAAATAAAATTATTTTTCCTTTTTAATTAATTATCAAAAGATTTAGAAGTTAATTATAAATGTTATTGTTTAGAAACTTGTATTGAAAATAAATATTATTAATAAAATATATAAAATTTACTTTTTAACTGAAACACCTTAAATGGTTATTACATAATGAAAATAAAATTATCATAAAAGGAAAACTGGATTTATATATATACAACATTTAAGGCCACACATTTATCATACTTACAACATGAGTAATGATGACAACATTATCATGTATGAGTAACTTACAACATGTGGCAATTTTTTTATGGCATAATTAAGAAATATGATGGCCAAGAAAGATTTTTAAACTTAAAATGATGTCTACTAATCATTTGGATTTGCTTATTATTCATTGTGGTGCCACGAGATGACATCTCTCGTATTGATTTGCTCAAAACAAATAAGATGAAGTTATTAGATATTGAATTTAGATTCTCTTTTAACAGTTCTGTAACGTATTTTTGATCGATGACGTATTGGAAAAGCCACAAGCACATTCTCGGCAGTATTAAAAAATTTTAACAGTTGAAAAAGTATTGTAAAGTTATTACTTTTTAAGAAAATAAAATTTCTGGAATGTAGAAAACAAAAAAAAAAAAAGAAAATTTGTTGCCTATCATATTTTTTTCCCACCTTCAACGGTAACGCGTATGGGTGGCAATACATATAACCGACGACATAAAGCAAGCAAAGTTGTGGGATACCGTTACGTCGTTGAAATTAATTGCATTACGGAATAAGCGAATTTACAGGGAGATCAAATCAGATCTAATTACGGCTTAAATTAATTTCAAATGTCAAATTGAAATTTTGAAATGAAATAGAGTCTACGAATTAAATTAGCCAGCGACCAAAATCCTGAAAATAAATTTCATTTCATTCTCCTTTCAATACCGACAAAAATTTAGCGGACAGGCAGAATATGAAATTTCTTTGTATAAATTAGAAAATGTAAACGTGTTGACGTCATGCTGTAATTTTACTTGCATTCCTATATTTCGAGGCATTAATTATAAAACTTTTCATTTTGGTAAATTAGGTGTAGCATACGAGTTTCCTTTCAGAAACTGTGATTAAAATTTCAAACCTCTGGAAATCATTGATGACATCTATGAGGAAATTGAAATATAATCCCTGCATAATTTCATGCTAAAATTATAATTTACAGTACTTTTTATTTTCTGCTAATATTCTAATACGAAAATTCATGCACTTCTTGTAAAATTTTTTAATTTTTAAAATTAATAGTTTTAATTTATCTTATTTTTTAAATTTATATTTTATTGTATTTTCAAATATTTTCACTACGCTACTCAAGGAATATGAAAATATTTTTATATAAAAAAATGGATAAATTTAAAAATTAAAGTTTTAGTTTGTGTTTATTTTTTAAATTATAATTTATTGTATTTTCAAATATTTTCATTATGCTACTCGAGGGATTTAAACATATTTCTATATAAGAAAGATAAATTTTTTTGTGATAAGTCAATCTTTAAGTAATTCTATCAACGACTTCGAATGATTTTGATTCAGATTTAATTTGTTACATGAAAAATTTAAGTCAACTTCAAATTTATCGATATCGTACTTTCAAATTTCAGAAAACAGATAATTTTTTTTTTTACTTAAATTGGTGGTTTGGAAAACTTTTTTTTTTTTATTGTACTGGTAAGTATATTTTACTGAATAAAATGTAGCATTGACTGTCGAGATAAGACCGTTAAGTTCCGCTGGTGTTGAAATCACCCAGCGAAAATCATGTCTTTATTCTGGGGAAAAAATTGATTTAGAAAAATAGCGATATTTATTTTAACTATATTAATCCAATCAAAATTCCTTTTAACAGCATAATAAACAAAGCCATTTATTTAGCTTTGTTAATTACTGTTTTGAACTACTAAATGAATCTCGTAAAGAAGAACTGAAAACAAATCTAATTGAAATGCTTGTAAGTCTTGTAAATCCTCTTCAGTAATAATGTTATTAAATATTGCAATTATAACTTTTTTTTCATCTATATACCAATGTATTTACTTCCTAGTACCTAGGACTTCCTAGTAAGGATGTTCTGAGTACGTCATCACATTTGGACGATTTGTTTACAAATGTGCAAAGAAGGTTCTTTTACATCCATTTATGGACCAATCTCTTACAAATGTTTTGGAAACATCTTGTAAGTTATATACAAGACAATGTAAAGAAAAAGCATCCAGTGAAAGATTTTGTTCGAAAATTTAAATGATTGTTAAAAGTGCGAAAGTTATAGAAATTGCTGTGTGCTTGAAGTATGCAATTTTGAAATTTTACACTTTTAAAAGCAGATAAAATGTGTCTCATTTCGTAATTAGGAAATTTCGTAATTAAAAATTTGACAATATATATTTTTTTGATTATATGAATTCAAAAGGTGATTTTCAAGGACTAATTATACAAAAAATGTAGAAAATAGTTAGTATTTTTTATTATTTTTTTTAATCAAATCACGTCCAAAAATCGTCTGTCTTATACTTGTGTCGGGCGTCCTATGTATATGCTGTTTCCGGACATTAGGACGTCTAGAGAATGTCCATAGCACGTCGACGGACATCCATCGTTCTTTCACATCCAAAACTAAATTCATTTGAATAGACATCATCTGAACATCCCGTGGACCACTCTTTGGTGTCTAGGTGACAGTTTTCATAAGAGAGAAAAAACTACACGCCTTCCTTTTAAAACAATCATAATTTTCTTGCAATCATATATCGTTTAAAGGAATTGCACTGAAGCATAAGCATAATTAAATTATGAATCCAATTCAACCTATTTTACACTTTAAGTTAATTACAAAAGCCTTCATAAAACTCAACGTAAAGGGTAAGGGGGATGGTTCGGTTGGCCAAGGCCTGGTGCACCCTAGCGTAGAAGAATGACTTTACATCGCTCCCTGTTAGGGCTAGAAGGGGAAAAATGGAATGACATTCACAGCTAGGGTGACCCTACTGGGTCTAACATATTTTCGACTCCTCCTAAGAACACCCTCCTGCAACACTGAGGCCACAAACAAGACTTATAGGATTAACAGGGTCTAAACATGGCTTGTTCGGGGATTAGGAAATTCCCTTTGTTTTTCTGGATTTTGTGAAGATTCAGGAGCTCGTGGACCTGGTGTAAGAATGCTACATCAGATGGTATCAGAAACAATAACAGCGCAGCGTTGAAGTGAAACGTGTCCCTCAACATAGTCAGTGACTAGCAGCATCATGTAAAGTTTATTCTATTCGATGAAGCTAGTGGAATTCAACCCGGGACAAAAACCAGGCGAACACACTATGAGGACTTTAATTACGCAGACATATTCCGAGTTAAACACAGTATTTGTGTAAGTTTATTTGATATCCAGTGATTGCATAAATTGCTCAGGAATATAAAATTAAATGTAACACTCTAGGTATGGAAAGTTTTACTTAAGGGTCATTGATATTTTAACGAAATTCCGGTTTGATTGATTTCTTTGACACTGTGGTGGAAAGCTGAAAATCCTTGTTGGGCATTTGAACATTCTGGGAGCTCTTTCCATAGACAATGGGCTGCATTCATGTGTCGGAATAGAAGAAACAAGGAAAACTTCCAAGCACCCACTCCAACAAATGTCTGTGTGTGAGTGCAGAAAAAAGAACTTGAACACTAGAGTCTCCCTATAATCAATCACAGTCGGCATCAAATTCGGAATCCTCGTATATAAATAAAGTTGTTCTAATATTAGACTAGAATAAGTAAATTAGCTCGTTTTTATTGTTTTGTGGTCCCTGTTTGAACAAGATAGTTATCTAAAACAGGAACTAAAGTGGATTCCAAACTACTAAAAATAATCGGCATCCCTAAGAGTGTGGAAAACCCACGAACTGTTTGAACTGAAAATCACAGCATGTTGTTTTTTGCTCGGTTACAAAACACTGAAGAAAATGAATAATATAAATAAATAAAATTTTTCTTCTGTGGATTAACGTCCGGTGATGTAAGCGGCAAATGACTTCGCAAAATGAAAGGAAAATTTATATCAGGATGTTAGTCTCTTGCAAACATAAAACAAGACTATTCTGCATATTTTGTTGATTGGGTTTATAAACTACATTTAAAACTGTTATAATAGCTGATTTGATATCCCAGTTAAGTGTTTGTTACACTACGATGCACATCATTTCAGACTACAATTGCTTCAAGAACGAACATTTTTTTATAAAATTGTTATTTATAAGTAACTTTAAAAGATTTAAAAAAAAAAAAAAAAAAAAAAAAAAAAAAAAAAAAAAAAACATGTATAGAGTTTAATATGTCTTCTATTTACATTCTAGCAATTTTTTTTAATAAAAATATTTACATATTTTTGGACTTTTGGAAAATTATTGTTGTGTTTTGCAAAGAATGTGTTTTCGGCTTTCTCAATATGCTGCTGATCAATGGAATAGAGCATGAAGGAATGAGATTCCAATTTCAATACTTAACTCCTTCGTAATTTGAAAGGGATTTTATTTCCCCTAACTTACATTTATTTATTCCTAACTTATATTTCCTGGGACCACATATTGTGGTGGAAAACAGAGTTTTTGAGCAAAGTGAATACTAAATCCCGTTATTTTTCAAAATTTCTAATTTCCAAATTTAGCCTTCTTCAAAAGTTAAGTACATAATATTCACTGGAAGCTACGGTCCTTGAAAAATGGCGCAAGTAATAATTACCAATTTATATTTGCACAAATAATTTGCTTTTACCTGTGAATATTCATGTTGTACGTTTTAGATTCACTTATAACAAACTTTGAAACACGATCACGATAAATAATTCTAAAAACATTAGGAATATACACTTAGCATTCAGAAACATCCATTAACAATAATTATTTTAAAAGGTGGACTTTTAATACTTTATTTCACTCTAACAATGTTACTCCATTTCTTGCATTTTAACCTTTTAAATAAAGAACATTTAAAGAAAGAATTTTATTTCCAAATAGATGTAAATAATGAATGAATATTAATTTTTAAAATCACAGTTTAAATATTAAACAATATCGTTGTAATAGTTTTAATTTTTAATATTGAAGATGAATGTAAAGAAAATGTTTTTTTTATAGATTTATTGAGAAAGACTTAGCAGAAGTTAAAATAGAAAAAAAAATGGCTAAGAGATTATAGGAAAATAAGAAAAGAGAAAAGAGGATTTTAAACAAATACAAAGAAGATAAGACAAGAGATTTAGACAAGTAAAACAGAACGTTGCATGCGATGATTTTTCCCTCTTTTGGAATAAAAAATAAAGTATTTGAAAAGTTGGCGCAAACTCATTTAATTTATGAATGGGAAAATTTCACAGCAGGATTAAATTACGCCAAAAATGAAAAAAAAAAAAAAAAAAAAAAAAAGAAATTTTTCCATAGTTTGCATAAAAGATAACTAAATCTATTTTTATGTTTAATAAATCCAAAGTTGTTTGATTTGCAAGCAGAAATTTATTTGATGCGGATCTACGATTTAAAATAGTCTTATTAAATAAAGGCATTTAAATAGATATTATCCGTAGTTAAATAATCAGATTACTTAAATTACTACCTGAAAGTAAAAAAAAAATAATAGTAATTATATAAATATTACATTCACTTTTATGAATCAATATGCAGAAGGTCTATAAAATGTAGGATGTATTTTGATGTTTAATTTATATAAATAAAATCCCTATACATCCTATTTGTGTTGGCTCAACATATTGTTATGATTTCTTCTTGGCGACAAGTTTAAGCAGATCCAGAATTAAAGGAGATTATTATTATTTTTTTAACAAATACTTTATATTTAATGACTACAATTAAACTTTGAAGCCCTTCAACAGGTTGAAAAACTATGCAGTTTCTATGATCTAGAAATTAAACTCAGCAGCTTTTAGAATTGATGACGCTCTCAAGTTGCTCTCTACGTGTTTGAGGTTGGTACTTGTATATCTATGGTATTGGCCCTGGAAGGTTCTACATTTTTACAGTAAGCCTATAGTAACTCTGCTTCTATTGTTCCTAACTGCTAAAAACTTCAAAAATGTTGACTTACTTGTAATTGCAAAACATTTATCGCCAAAAATAATGCCAAATATAGACAAGCTATCGTAAGTCTTACAAAGTAATTTTCAACTCAGAAAACCATTATTTTCACAGTATAAATGTTGCATAGACAATCATTCCACAAAAAAAAAGAATAAAGTAGTTAATTATCCCTTCTTTGCATAGTGGTGGAAATTTCCATCATAACCTATAATGCCCAAAAATTATATAAAAGAACAAGTTCACTTTAAGTTGATCGCGGCGTTTGGATACCTTTTTAATGTCCATTGCATAAAAAGAAACATAGCAGTCAAAAATTAACAAGTGTCATTATCAGTGAAACGAGCATAAAGTTGTCTCATTCCGCTGTTTGTTGTAGTTGCAAAAAACGTATGATTTCGTTTATAATTTTGTTTTATTATATTAGAGTTTCTATTGCTAAAAAATTGAAAATGAGTGGAAGAAAGGTTTGTAACACGTGTTTCTGTTATTTTCCTCTTTTATTTCTATTTAGTACTAAGCTAATGATCTAACTTTGGATGATGGAAATTTTTAGCATATTGTTTTTTGCTAAATTTATACTATAAATATATACTAAGATTTTTTTAACCATTTTTCCTTTAATTTTGAACACGAATTATAACAACTCGATTTATTTCACCAATAAAGAAAAAAATCATGCAAAGAAGGGTTAAACAGAATTATAAGACATTCACTCAAATATTTACATTTTTTGTAACATTTTTGCTGTGGGTTGAAGTAATGTTTGACTACAAGAAGTTGAAAGAAATTTATATTAAGATGATTGTCTCAGGCTAATTTTAAATAAGAGTTATATTTCAGTTCTTCTACAATTGATCACAGTGCTAGTAATTAATCTACTTTAATAATGACTTAAATTATTTTGATTTTTGTAAAATTGCTTATGCTGCTTGGTCAGTAATTTAAGCGTAGTAACGTGATTTTTTGACCCTGAACATTTTTGTTATTTGGTGAAAATTTGATTGGGTAGTTCTGGTGAAAATGATTTAATTTGCTTAAGAAAGATTTAATGGAATCGATAAGAAATAATGTTTTCGCCATTTATACTTTATTTATTGAGAAAAAGACCGTTGAAATTAATCTATCTTATAGAATACTAAAATCTTTTAAATTTGCTATGGATTGCATGTCCCCAAAAACATAAATAAAATTGAAAATAATACCTGTGACAACGGGATTAAGCCTTTTTCTATACATATAAAGTTTTGGATTATGATAATAACAAAAAGGTAACACAACAGCATTTTTAATTACTTTTTATTATACGTATATTAAAGCTACCAAATAATTTTCGGAATAAAGTATATGATGTTATTAAAATTAATAGAATATAACAATCAAAATAATTCCAAGGAGATAAAAAGAATAGGGAAAAATTCACGGTTGAATAAGGATCAGGAAACGAATAAAAAATATTCCCGCTGAAGAGAGGGGAAAAAAAGGAAACATTTAATGGGCTCCTCACGAGTTTTGGCGGGAAAGCTAAGTCGGCTTAGTCACTAAGTGCTCCATGAAGCAAACAAGTCACGTGACCTTGTCGCTTGGCAACATTTGAGTTCTACGCAACGACAACCGTATCACCCGCTGACTTTCCGCTTTGTTTACTTCAGTTCCAGTGCAAAACATTCTATCCCGGAAATCGAACAGCACTCGAGCAATTAAATTAAAAACTCTTCAAAGCAAATTATTCAGTAGAAAACCATTTCGTCGAATAATTTTTTGTATTTAATGAAAAAAAAATTGAAATATTTTATTCGAAAATAGGTATTTAAATTTTGTTTCAGTATCTATGTTGCTCAATGACTACAGCAGTTAAAAGGGACTTCAGAACCACTGTAAGAATCCTTATGTGAGACGGTTCACAGTTAAAATTTTTAATGTTAAATTTCATGCTAAAAATATAATAAAGATTTAAATTATAATATGGTATAATTATTTAATAAACATTCAATAATTTGACAACCTGAAACAAATAACTTAACAATTGTGATAATGCATTTGAATATCCTATGTGTTATCTTATGGCAAGATTTTTCATAGAAAGTGGGTCATAATCACGTGTATTTTGGTAGAAAAAGCAAGAAACATCCTAAACTACGTCGAACCCTTGTAAGCAATAACATCCTAAAAGTTAAGAAATTATTTTGGTATAAATTTTAAGAGTCTTTATTGCCGTTTAAATTTAATTTGAAGAAAAGTTGTCTATTTATTCAGAGAAAAGTTTCGGAATAATTAAACTACTTTAAAAAACTTATTACTCTGAACCATATGGGAAAATTAAAGAAATATTTGTTTTAATTTAATTTGGATTCCATGTACGTATATTTGAATCAAACTATATATAAAAATAACATTTTTGTCCTTTCTAATTTCTTCTAACATCAAAAGGAAATAAATCCTTTACATATTTAAATTGCCATTTTTTAAAATTTAATATTAAACTAATATAATAAAAATTATATTGATTGTATTTTTCGTTTTGTACAAACTATTATTTCCTATTGAAACTGTTACGTTTACTTGTTTAAAATATTAAGTATTTGCAGGCTTTTTTATCAATGGGATGTTAACGTGCACTTCAAAAATGAAAATTTCTTACTTCAGTTTATTATTCGGATATAAAGATAATAGAAATCGATGAAAATATTGTTAATAGTATTAGGATTCAAAGAGAGTGGAATTATATTCCTAGATAAAGGGATTACACAGAAAACAGATTAAAGTGACTACAAGGCTTCTTGGGTAAATTTTACAAACGAGCACCCCTTGTTCTTTCAGGGATTTGTTTTCTTTTAAATCTCAAGTTGTAAATAACAAAATTGTCGCTACGGCTACACTAAAGCTAAACTAAGATAAAACCAAGGTTACCAGAAATTAAATATTATCGTCAAACTAATGGGTATCCGTGCCTTACCCCAAACCCCTGTTTTGAACTATATTAAGATTCTTTTTAAGAAGAAATTAAATCTTTTTAAATTCTTATGAAAACATGTACCCTATATACGTTACGTTACGAAAATGTAAATGGTGTAAATGTATAAATTTCATATTTCTGTTTTAACTTATTTTATTTTATTATCGTTTGATTTGGGATATTCTAGTCTAAACAACCCCTTAATCTGGGAAAATAGCTGTTTTGAGAGCTCAGAAATAAATGTGATGTTTAAGACAGCTTGGCGATATTTTTGGCGACTTGCAGACATTTTATGAATAAAAATAAGTTAGTAATTTCCAAGTTTTTAGTCGATAGGACAAACAGCGGTCTAGTATCCTAACTAATTCTTTATTACTTATCACATCTTCGTTGCCACCAAAGAATCATAACAATGATAAATATATATTAACACATTTATATACACATAATTCTCGACTGTTTCCCATATAATTAAATGCTTTAGTAAATTACTTAAATTGTATGGCGAGATGTTTTATCTGTTACTTGACAGAACCTTACTTTCTTATGGGATAAGTATATTTAAAGTATTTTATATGTTATAAGCTTACAATAGTGTTAATTAGTTCTAAAATAAAAAAGTATTAATCACGTATAACAAAGAACTTTAGTTTACTAACTAATTAATTGCAATTAGTTTTCATTTAAGCGAGGCTAACTAATCGTTATCCGCTTATTGAAATCCGTTTCCTTTTTACATAATCCTAATTGAATTTTTCAAGGAAAAAATACTTGCATACTTATGTATTTATATATAATTAATTATTTTATATTTTCTTTAAAACTATATAAAATGGTCATTCTAGTTAAAATGCTAACAAATTGAACTTTTGATATATCTAGTAATACATTTATGAAGAGTTTATGGGTAACGATACATTTAAATCTATAAGTGTCATTATTCATAAATAATTCTTAGATTTTCTACGTATGCTTTCAGTTTCGCTTTATTGTCTACAATATTTTCCTTCTCAAAATTTTTAGCAAAGTTTTTATAGTTTTAAATATCATTATTTAGGAATTGTATACATCAGTATTGATTATAAAATTTTAAGCTCATTATTTTTGTACACACTGTATCTTCAGTTAAATACTATTAGCAACTTATATATTAGGTTGGGGAAAAAGAAATCCATTATTTTTACATGAACTTTTTGTAACTTCTTTCAGATTCACTTTGTAAAAAGGTTTAAAACAGTTTTCATGTAGATTTTTAGGTCTTGTGCGCAGCTACGACTGCTGACATGCTGTCAAGTTTGATAATTTTTGATATTTTATAGACATTCTCGACGATGTTGTATCCATGCGAGGTGCATCTTTAGCATCCAAATACCCAAACGGAATCGACGAAACCAAAATTGTGCATAATAACTGGTTGTTACAGTCATATATAGGACGATAAACACCTTTCACAATTTTAGCCACCTGGTTAGCATTTTCACCATTATAAAAGAAAAACTAATATGCATCGAATTTTCTGTTTTTTGCCTTCTATTTTTAAAACCTTGTACTCGTAACTGAATTAATCGACTCGTAACTAAATTAACGAGCATAAATTTGAAATTGTTTGATAGATACCTCACGAGATAGCGATCACTACAGACGTCTACCGAAAAAATAATGGATTACTTTTTCCCCAAACTAATATTAATAACAATTAAGTCAATATTACTTGTTTAAATTATTTTTGAAGAAAATAAGGTTTCCGATTATTGAAATTCTTGTAAGTTGTAGCCCAGATATAAATAAGTTTTTCAAAATAATTCAGACCGATTCAGATATAACGGGATAAGGCTTTAAATGAATAAAATATTTCACCTAAAATGTGTTTATCTGTGCAAAATTTCCAAACATTTGCATATGGAAATTTCATTTCAATTAAAAAAAATCACTTATTAATTCCATTATTATTTGACTACGAATTAAATTTTTGGTTAATTCAGAATTATTCACATTTATTCAAATGTAACATATTGGGAAACAGAGGAAATTAAATGTATAAATATGTATACTCCTGGAAACTGTAATACAGTGTAAAATATTCTATTATTTAGTGAATTTACACAGCTATGAATTATATTTTTTAGAACAATTCCAATCAAATCCATGCAAATGTTAGGAAAACAAATGGAATTCAATGAAAATAAAAATTGCACCATAAATTGGTTTTTAAGCAAAATTTTTATATTTTGGCTTATGAAATTAAGTTTTCAAATCAAATATCAAAAATCATTCGGTTAATTAAACTATGAAGTATTTTTTCAGAATAATTTCAGCTAATTCAAATGCAGCATGATAGGAAAACAGAATGAAATAGAAATAAATTGGTTTTTTATCAATACTTGTTTCTGCTTTCGTAACAGTACCAAACAAAAAATTCTCTGTTATTCTATTAAATTTATATGACAGTAAATTAATTTTTTTTCAGAATTATTGCGCCTAATGTAGCGATGTAATAAATTAAACATTCTATCGAAAATTGACATTTGAAAATATCTTCTATTTTGGACTTTGCACCATGAAACCCAATAAATAAATTGGCATTTAAACAGAATATTTTTCAGTGTTTTTACACACGAAAATATTAGGTTGGTGAAAAAGAAAATCCATTATTTTTACGTGAACTTTATGTAACTTCATTTGGATTCACTTTGTAAAAAGGTTTAAAACAGCTTTCATGTAGATTTTTAGGTCTTGCGCGTTACGACTGCTGACATGCGGTTCACTTCGATTATGTTTGATATTTTATAGACATTTTCGACGATGCTGTATCCACATGCGAGGTGCATCTCTAACATCAAAAATACCCAAATGGAATCGACGAAACAAAAATTGTACGTAACTGGTTGTTACAGTCGTATATAGGACGATAAACACCTTTCACAATTTTAGCCACCCGGCTATCTTTTTCGCCGTTACAAGAGAAAAAGGAAAATGTATCGAATTTTCTGTTTGTTGTCTTACATTTTTAAAACTTTGTACTCGTAATTGAATGAATCAAACAAAAAACCGCAAGAGGATATTTTAGTGTCCAATGTCACCTTTCCAACGAGCATAAATCTGAAATTGTTTGATAGATACCTCACGAGATATCGATCACTACAGACGTCTACCGAAAAAATAATGGATTACTTTTTCCCCAAACTAATATAATTTCAAATCAAAACTCTCATTTCAAAATTTATATGGCAATATAATAATCCAAATACGAGAGAGAAACATAGAATTAACTGAATCAAACATTATTTCACATACTAGTACATGTAAACAAAATTTCAATTTCATTTGATTTATCACCCAGACAGGTATACAGTGCAATTGGCGAGAGAATGCGGACAATGAAGAAAACACTTCCATAATTACATTAATACGGATCATATTCAAAACCAGGGCAAGATTGCGGGTGCAAATGCAGCACTGCAAATATTTTATGATGACAAATATCGCCTGCCAGCACCGCCGCCATCTGTCGCCCACCCCTTTGTACCTGACCCTCGTCCAATTGATCCGATAATGCCGGAAATTATGCTTTCGGATGTTGTGAAGGGTTTTGGCGTCAATGTCGCAGATTAGAATTATCTCCAGTTTCTCTTCCTTAGCGACGTCCATAAATACCTGTTTCGTTTTTGGTGCTATGTGGAAAAAGCAGCTTTAACTGATTACCACTTCTTCCTTAAATGAAGTTTATATTGAGTAAATTGTGAAAGACTTAATGTATATATCTTGTAAAGGAGGATACATTTTCCATGTTTCTGCTACCAGTGAGAATAAAAAAAAAAAAAAAATAGCACTAATTAATGAAATTATTGCAATGATTATATTGGAATAATAACAATTGTAATTAGGCGAGATTATTTTTCAAGATTCTATGTATCTTTCAAATAAATTAAAACAAAATATAAATTAAAACAAAATATAAATTAAAATAAAAAAAATAATTTAAACTATCCTTGCCGATTTAAATGAACAATAAAATGGATGTTATCAATTATTTATTGCTTGCATAAACAATCAAATTTTTATATTGAATGTGCTTTACATACTATATGAAATAAATTTATCTGTACTGAATGATGAATAAGTATTTATTTTTTAATAGCGGTATCAAGAGACAAATTTCCTATATTATATAAAATAGCCAATCCCACTAAGATATCGTTCAACATTTTCTTTCCAACTGCTCACTGAAGAGCTCATCCCACCGACAAATTGACTTGTTTTTGAAGGGTGGACAAAATTGTATATTCAACATGATTGGTGACAACGATTATTTGTTTCACTCACAGACCAATTATGAGTAAAATAAAGTGACGTACACATGATCTCAACTGTAACGAAAGAAACAACCACTTTATGGTTAAAAAGAAAAAAATTGCAAACCAAATTTAAAACCAAATATGATAGTGTATGATATTCTTCTAACCTTATTGAAAGAATATTACAATTTTTTTATGTTTATATGTGTATATAAACTCCTATTTATAAATTATACAAAGAAATCATAAATGTAATTGATTGTTATTACTTCAAGACTAAGCTAGAAAAATAAAATATTATTTGCTATAAATAGAAAGAGAATAAAAAAACATGGCACAGCTAAAAATGACAATAATATAACTTTATTTCTTAGAATAAATTATAAAAATTTAACATCAGAATACTTGTATGACGTCAGACACTGAAGATTGCGTTTATAGTAAAATTTGTTATTATTACCTAGTTACAAATTTAAAACAAATTTACTACTTAAGCTTGTGAATTGAGTTACACAGTTTCGCTAAGAACATCCTTATGTTTTTTTTTTAGAAAGAAAGCCGTTTTATTTCCCAATAATCATATATCTAAAAGAAAAACTAATATAATTTAGCTTAATATATAAAAATAAAAGCACTTTATCATTATGCTATCAACACCTGCTTCAGCCTTCACACACATCAATCATGTTAGACGAAAACTGAAAGAGGTGACCTTAAAAATTTTTTGTTCTGTTCCTGTCATCGAGATTATATATATATATATATATATATATATATATACACAATTAAATTTCTTCCATTGGTATGAAAAATGTGACAGTTTTGTTAAGATAAAGGAAAGAATTGAGATCTGTCGTGAGCTACAAAATTCTTTCTTTTTGACATCTGTGGCGCATTTCTGTTTCTGACATGTTGCGCCGAAATAGAAGGCTAATGTTATTGCGAGGGGGGTGTTTATTTTCTCTTTTCTGCTTTTTTTATGCAAAGTGCTTGGGATAGGGACGTGAAATCGATAGTTTAGCTTTTTTTCAGAAGTTCTTGCTCTTTACCATAAATAAATGTTTGATTCAAACGCAAAGAAGCCATATTCTCTTTCTAGTATAAGTTTTTGGTAAAATCTGTTAAAAAGAATTGACTTTTCATTATGTAAATAATTATTAACTGGTATGTTGTACGAAAGTTTTGAATAAAACATGAACTATTAATGACTTTTAAAACCTGTGACCTATGTTTGAAATATCTAGATAAAAAAAATAAAACTTTTGGTAGTTTAACTTTTATAAATTAGTTTTAGTTAAAAAAATATATTTGATATTTTGACCAAAAGATTCAACGTAAATATGTTTTAAATTTGTAGATGACAGCTAAAACTCAAAAACCGTTAATATGCTCATTACCTGTCTATAATATAAGGGGTGATCAAATGAAAAGGTCGAAAGGAAGTAAAAACGTAACAGTTAAATATTTGCATATTCCGTCATGGGAGAACATAGCGAGACATCTCGGGATGTGATTGGAGTATCTGGCTGCGATCGGAGCATGCGCAGAAGAGAGCAGAGGCTCTTAACAAAAACGGCGTCCAAATGATTCTGCAATCCGTATGAGGACAGGATTCCTCGAGCACAGAAAAACCATTAACTCCAATGTGTACTGTGAGACATTCCAACGCCCACGCAAGTCAATTAAGAATGAAATACCTGGACTGCTAACGAAGGGTGTGGTTCTGCTCCATAATAACGCGCGTCCACTCGTCTTCAGAGTCACACATATGGAATTGGCCAAGTTCAAGTGGGAGACGTTGGACCATCCACCCTATAGTCCGGACATGTCACCCAGCGATTTCCACGTGTTCGCTGCACTGAAGAAACACCTGAAAGGGAAGAGCTTCAACTCGGACGACGTACTCAAGGACGTGGTGAAGGACTGCGTCTCTACACGGTTACATGAATTCTAGGAACAAAAAATCCTGTGGCTTGTTCATTGTTCTCAGGTCTATGGTGTAAATTTTGAATAAAGTCTACATTTCTACCCACCGTGTCATTTCGTACCTTTTCATTTGATCATCCCTTAAATGTAAATTAATCGATTTGCATCTTTAAAGTGAGAAAACAAGAGTAATGTTGAAAAAATAAAAACCATAGAAAGATGGTGGTCTGCTAATAAATAATTTTGGCAATATATCGTCTTGTCTTCCCAATGCTGATCATGAACGAAGTTGTGTTTGGTAAGGAGTATTTATAGTCAAATCGAGAACAGAAGAAGCAAGAAATATACCATAGATATTCTTTCATTGCTCAAAGGATAATCCTATAAGAGTTCGCAATCTTATCAAATTTTTTAAGTGTGACTTCTGCTTATATTGAGCATCAGCATCAGTAGAGAGTATTATCTTTGATGAGCAATCTATGGATTGATGATAAAGGTTTGACGAAGGGAGTGTGCGTTTAACGGATTAACTTTTGAAGACTTCTGCAACAATAAAAATAAAAATTAACGTATATGACCTCTCGTTTGGGCTATTAGTCAGTAACCATTTATTCTCATAGTATATGAACTACTCACTAAAACTCTCCAAAAACTCGCCAAGGCTGTGAGCCCTTGGCGAGGCTGAGGAGGTAGAATTCCAGTGTCCCGGTTGAACATTTCAGAAATCTGACAAGCTTCTATATCTAAGACTAAAACCCCACTTTTACTATGTTGTGATAATGATATAATATGCTAATTATGAAATAATAGGTACTAATGTCATAAAAATTATCTTATTTGTTCGTTGTAATTGTAGAATTAATTGGACGAGTAAGAGGAATGTTATAGGAAGATTTATTAATGGGGTAAAAAGTGCAAATTATAAAAAAAAAAATTTGAAAAGATTGATCTAATAACCATATTTGCAGCAAAAATTAATCAGTGTATCTCAATCAAGGAGAGTAACGCTAATTTAACGTAAATTTATAAGGTTGACTTCATTGTATGCATAAAAGAAATATCCTTACAAAACATTCTCCAGATATCAGTTTTATTGACTTTCAACTTTGCCGATTTGAATTATGTCTCTTTAAAAAAGAAAGTAAAACCACATTAAATATGCTTTGGAAATTTCAGTAAGCATATATAGAGTTCTTCGTATTTATGTGTATGCCGTTAGTTTGTCAACCAAATTTGTTGGGGCCTTGCTTCGTGTATTAAATTAATTTGTTAAAAAAAATACTATTACATGGTTAAAAATGCTGTGGGCCGCGGTGGCCTGGTTGGTTAGGGCGTCGTTCTCGTCACCTAAAGGTGGTGAGTTCGAATCCCTGCTTAGCTAAAGAGCCGTCGTGTTCACTAATGGCGACTGGGGCACGTTAAATCCGTCGGGTCGCAATGTCCTCCATGTTCCCATAACAAATTAATACCTCTGGGGGTGGTTGGAGCCAGGCTTTGGAGCTTCACTGGTTTCAATCTCTAAATTGGAAGATTCTGGTGGTGCTGCCATCTATGAGCCAAAAGTCGTACTTCCACCTTCGAATGAGGGTGCTCTATTAAAAAAACGGAACTCTCTGACTTCATTCGCCTAGTCTCTGTGACGGGCGGGCTTGGCGTCGCCAAGTGTCATTAACAACAACAAAAATGCTGTGAATGCATGGGTGATGAATTAGTTTTTGCAAAATATCTTCAAGATTAAAAAAAATTAGTATTTAAATATTAAAAATGTATTATGCTTTGAATGTTTTCTAAAGGACTAGACGTAAACGTGAATTTGATGTTAATAAATGTGCAATTTGATTGATATTAATGACGCTCACGATAATACAGCTAAATCATTAAAAATATTTTATATATTAAATTAAAACAATAATTACGTGATTTTTTTAAAAATAAACATGCCAAACACTCTAATTTATAAAGTACAAAATACAAATTAAATAACTTCAAAAGATAGCTACAGTTTTGTTAAAGGAATATATTTCATTAAATCAAACAAAACAAATAAATTCCAAATATGTTAAACTTACTTAAATAAACTCAAAAGAACTTCAAGAATATAACCCTCCTACGAAATACTATCCAAAATTTAAAATTTCATTCTGTTATTGAACTTAATATAATGCAATTTAAAACATCTCCAACTCTGTCATTCTTTTATAAAGTTCGTAGAAATACATTTCTTTCCATAAACACATTCTGAATTTTCCCCCCATCTGCTTTGATTTCATTAAGAACTTTCATCATCTGAAACATCATTTGTAATTCAAATCTCAAATTCATCGCATTATTGGAAATTTTCCCCCCCTCCCCATACAAAAGAATGTTGCCATTGTGAATGAGTAAAATTCAGTGACATTTTACGAGAAAACGATTTCTAATTTTCGTAAATTAAAAGAAAAAAAAAAAAAGAAAACGATAATATTTCGTGGAATGAAAGATAAGAGGAAATGGCACTTATCTAGCGCTGTTTTAAAAATGCATGCCTCAAGGCAGAAGCGACCTCTGTAGTTAAATGTCAGGATTCGTATTAAAATATGATCAAATCAGTCTGGGTTCCAGGATTTCTCCTAAGGAGATACATCTTTTGAAACACGAGTAGATAAGATATCGCTGCTAATAATGGAATGAATAACGGTCTGTCAAGTGTTCGACGGAGCATATGGGCTGTGTGTCGAGTATTGCACCTTATCTGGCATAAATTATAGATGGCATAAAAATATGGATCCTTTTAAAATGTGACTGCGTCTTTGGTTTTATTTTTCATGGAAATAATATCTTTATATTTTAATAGTAAAATTTTCGCCTGATTTAAGGGATAATGTATCATATGAATATTCTTTCTTTATTGATGGAAAAGTTGATGAGAGGAAGTATGTGATTTATATTTGAAATTTTTAATGCTTTTCTATTTTTTTAATAAAGTTATTGAAATTTGCAAGAAAAATAGAAAATGACGGGGATTTTTAGAATGCTCAGACTGATGGCGTAAAGCTATTGTAAAATGCAAGTGTCACCAGGGATGAAGTTATGAAAACTCCTTTGCACCCACTCACACATACAGACAAAAAGCAGAAGTGCAATACTCATCTTCCGTTGTTCAGCTGTGGCTGGAATCGAACTTGGGATATTCTCTTCTGAAGATTATGTTTTTACCACCAGGACATATTGAACATAGTGACAGCTAATCTTTGACACAACATGATCTTTGATGTTGACAGCCTAACGACATAAATCTGTCACAAGTAGTTTCCTATCTTTTAGTTAAGTTGTCCTTCTAGAAGCGTTTTACAGGCAGTACATCCAACACAAATACCACAAGAAAGAAAACCCTCAAGTACCCACACTAGAAGCTATTCATCAAGAAATTAGGTAAACAATATTGATCTTCTGTTGTCAAACAGTTGTTGGTATTGAAGCAGAAGTCTTCTCTTCTAGTAAGCACTGTTCTATTGCAAAGTTACTGTTAACTGGAACTTTATGCTTCGGAAATATATATCTTTTTAGCCTGTGTCAAAGACTTCACAACTGTGGTAGTCCTAATCATCGTAACTTAAAGAATTGTGAATAAAATGTGTTTGCTTAAATGAAAACCAAATCTTTTTTATTCACCATAAAATGGTTTCTTTCGTTACCGTTGAGATCATGTGTACGTCACTTTATTTTACTTATGATTGGTCTGTGAGTTCAACAAATAATCGTTTCCACCCATAATGTTGAATATACAATTTTGTCCACCCATACAATACAAGTCAATGTGTCAGTGGGATGAGCTCTTCAGTGAGCAGTCGGAAAGAAAATGTTGGCCACTATCTTAGTGGGATGGGTTGTTTTATATATTATTGGAGATTTGTCTCTCTTGATACAGCTGTTCAAAAATAAATACTTATTAATCATTAAGAAAAGATAAAATTATATCATGTAGCATGTAAAGCACATTAAATATTAATATTTGATTGTTTATTCAAGCAATAAATAAATCATAACATCCACTTGATGGTTAATTTAAATCGGCAAGGACAATTTAAATTGTTTTTTTTCTGAATCATTTCATTCTTTTTGCCAAGAAAAAAAATCGTACTTAATAATATGTAGTTCAAAAATAATGTTACATCATATTTTCTTAGAGCTATAACGATTTTTAATCTTTAAATTTGCGCCTTAGAAGATTAAATTCTAATAATTCAATTAACGACTATGCACTACATCGTTGCTCATAAACTTTGAGTCTTAAAAATTATGTCTAAGATTAAAAATGTGGTAATTCAGGAGGTTAAAATTAGGTGTCAATCACGAAAATGAAACGAGAAGAGGGAGAGATACTAAGACACGAAATAGAACAATTATATCGATCTAGAAAAGAAAATGCCCTACACCCAGTCATATGACACAAGAGTACATTTTTTTTCTCTTTTTTTGGTTGGTATAGCTAAAATGGGGCGTCACGAAAAATGCTACGAAAGAGCCATTACCCGTCATCAAACTCATTCGT
>JAPDSC010148119.1:0-11647 GCA_026290005.1 Latrodectus geometricus
TTGATAAACCCATATATGTCGGAATGAGTATACTAGATCTATCCAAATATTTAATGTACGACTTTCGTTACAACGTCATGAAACCAAAATATGGACAATGCATTAAATTGTTATACATGGATACGGATAGTTTTATTTACGATATAAAGGCAGATAATTTTTATGAAGATATGAAAGGGATGATTGATTATTGTGTCACATCTGATTATGCGGAAGGTAATAGGTATGGAATGTCGCGAGTAAATAAACAAGCGTTGGGGAAGATGAAGGATGAAAATGCAGGAAAAATTCTGGAAGAATTTGTTGGGTTAAGATAAAAAATGTATGCTTGTAAAACTGAAGTTGACTTAGTGAAAAAGTCGAAAAGAGTAAAAAAGTATGTTGTAAAAAACAGGATAAGCTTTGAAGACTAAAAGAGCTGCCAGTTCAAGTATGAGGTACAGCACCGAACAATGAATCTCATCAGAAGCCCAAAACATGATATTCATTCCATACATGTTAATAAAGTCGCCCTTTCCGGGAAAGCTGAAAAGCGACACATATTACCGGATGGTGTTAAGACTTTAGTCCTCGGACACTGCATTATAAACAATAAACCCCACGAATAAAAAATATGATATAATAAATGGAAAACGAAGTAGATTGGAATGAATTTTCTAAAAAAACTCTTTCTGAAGATGTTTTGAGGGGACTGGCAGAACTTGTTAACTGGCAATATGTCTTCCAGTACTCTCCTATGAGTGAATCCTTCATAGAGGAATATGCCACTGAAGAAGATTGGCCCATTGTCTCTAAATATCAGAAATTGTCAGAACAATTCATTGAAGTACATGATAGATTTAAATTGGAAAAGCTTATCCAGATATCAACCGATGTCTGAGGTTTTTATGGCAGAACTCAGCAATTTGTTAGACTGGAGAGCTATATCCCATTATCAAACACTGAGTGAATCTTTCATTCAAAAATATCACGAGAAACTAAATATGGAGATAGTTTGTGCTTTTCAGAAACTTAGTGAAAATATGATGGGAGAACATAAAGATAAACTGAGTCGGCGATATATTACACGATATCAATATTTCAATGAAGATTTTGCTATGGATTTCCAGAATGAAATAGACTGGTGTTACATCTTTAAATATAAACTGCATATTCTATCCGATCAGTTCTTCTCTCTTCAATACAGAAAAATAGCTTGCATATTACTAGCCGAAATATGTAATCAAGATGCATTTATAAACCCTTTCAATGAACCATAGAGGCAAAAAATAGAAATATATATTATAATAGTTCGTAAACTATTAAAAGATAATGTCTTCTTCTAGTTTGCAAAACAGCTGATTCCTTCAGCTCTCATCAAAACTCTCAATTATTTTTTGAAACTTTTCTTTTAAATTTCCTAAGTGTTCGACAAATTCAACCCTTTCACTTGATGAAAGTATCATTGATTGAAGCTTCTGAAGTTCTGCTCGAAAGCTATAAATTAATGAGATAAGAGTGCATACCTTAACCAAATGGGTTTCCTTTTTATTCATTTCCATTTGTTTGTTTATATATTGGTTGTCTTTAAATACTTAAAATATCTCTCTAGTATATACATTTATTTCCTTTTTACAAGTTTTGAAATCATTGTTTTATGAGAGGGCGTGGCATATGAGAAAAAAGGAGTGCTCACCGAAGGGGGCGTTCCGGGTGACTTTTCTAAAAGTGGATACAATTTCTATGGGGGTTTCAAAAAGTGGGTTGGAAGACTATTATTTTTTAAAATTAATTTGGACAAATGTTCGCCATTACTTTTTTTAAAAGTGGGTGAAGTTTTAATTGGGTTTGAGGGTCATTGTTTTTAAAAGGAGCGTAACATCTGAGAAAAAGTTGGTGCTCTCCGAAGGGGGTACTCTTCCGTCTCAGTGACTTTTGGTGAGAAAATTATTATGGTCAAAAATAAAGCTTTTCTAAAAGCGGATGTTATTTTAATGGTCACCATTATTTAATCAATTTTGTTAGGTGAAACAGAGCCATTACTTTCTAAAAGTGTGTGCAGTTTTATTGGAGAGTTGAAAACCATTGTTTTTTAAAAGTGGGTGGAAAAATTATGGCGTTTTTTCATACCATTGATTTATAAAAGTAGATTCGATTTTGATGACTAAAATAGATCCATTACTCTCTAAAAGTGGCTGGGGATTTAGCACCATTGCTTTTAATAGTTGGTGGAAATTTTATGGGGCGGGCTTATGGTCTAAACGTCACTGCGCCAGCTCCAGCAAATACACACTACTATACGACATTAAAATATGGATTTCCAATCAGCTATGTATTTGTAAAATTATAAATTAGACTTAAAATTTTACATTGTAAGACTTGCATAGCAATTAGCATTTGAGATGACACGTTATGTGGTGTTGCCTATTTTCGAAAGTACTCGTTAATACCTAGATTAATTCATTCCATAAGTGCAATTTCACATTACATTATGTGTTACTGATACCAACAGATCTTACATGACATATTTTAGTTCATGAAAATTATAACTATCATTGTAAATTTGTAATTTGTATCAGCAAAATAATAAATTAAAAAGGATACATAAAGGATTGGTTACAATGCCATTACACCAGAAGGTGGCTTGAAAAAAAGTGCATAAACATGAAATGTTTAAGTAGTTGCGAAACTTGCAGAGAAGATTTAAATTACTTGAATTAAAAATAAAAAAATAAATTACAAAATCTACAATTTAGATTTTTATTAAGATTATAGATTTTATCAACTGTCAGAATTTAAAAAAATTATGTGTATTTTTCCTAAAAATGATGTAAAATTTAGAAAAGTTGGATAATATTTATTTAAATATCATACTATTTTCCTTAGTTAATTGTATAATAATCTAGACTTTTTAAGGGTGTATTTTTCATAAATTACAGTTGTTTTAAATACTGACATAATTCATTTCTAAGCTGTTAGTCTGAATGTTTTTAATGATTATATTAATTGAGATTTAGCATGTGGAATATAACTGTTATCCCAGTAGTTGTAACCTTTATCAGGGCCGGCGCTAGGGGTGGGCAAGCCGGGCCCCTGCCCGGGGCGGCAACCTTAGAGGGCGGCAAATTGGCCCTAAAATTAAATTTCTCAAACTTTTAAGCATTTTCTCTTTCTAAAATAATTGAGTTTTAAATCATGATATACTAAACTTTTTTGTTTAAAATGAATGAAATGAAATTAAAAGGAATTTTATGCATTAAGATATTTGGAATCAAACCCCTAACACCTTGTATATATACAGGGTGTTTTTTAAACATACAGCAAAAATTTGTTTCTTTTTGGTTCTACTTTAAGTTCCCTTTTTATTG
The DNA here is from genome assembly GCA_026290005.1 of Latrodectus geometricus. NCBI lineage: Eukaryota > Metazoa > Arthropoda > Arachnida > Araneae > Theridiidae > Latrodectus > Latrodectus geometricus. The sequence continues at coordinate 3,348 of JAPDSC010148119.1, forward strand.
GAGGTTTTAAAGATTGGAAGCACCTCGGTAAGATTTTAAATCAACATGAAACTTCTAAAAAACATATCGAAAGTCAAAAGTCTTGGATTGAATTAAGTCAAAGAATACCGTACTCTAAAACGATTGACAGTCATTCACAAAGACTTATTACCGCAGAAATAAATTATTGGGGCGAGGTGCTTCTACGAATAGTTTCAACAATAAAAATGTCTGCTCAAAATTGTTTAGCCCTCCGAGGTACAAGTGACAAACTTTACGATTTCGGTAACGGTAATTTTTTACAAATTATTCAATTACTTGCTCAGTTTGATCCAGTAATAGAAAAGCATATCCGCAGAGTGCTTAAAAAAGAAGAAGCTAAAGTGCACTATCTCGGAAAAGAAATTCAAAATGAATTGATTATTCTTTTAGCTGAAAATATAACATCTCATATTATTACTGATATTAAAAAAGCTAAATATTATTCAATAATTCTAGATTGCACTCCTGATATCAGCAAGATCGAGCAAATGATAGTATTAGTAAGGTATGTATCCATTTACAAGTCTAATCCCAAGGAGGTTTCCATTAAAATTAATGAAAGCTTTTTAGGCTTTCTTCCGGTTGAAAGATCGACTGGATATGAACATTCAGCTCTAATGCTTAAAAGATTTGAAACATTGGGATTAAATTTGCAGGATATGAGGGGAGAGGCTTACGATAATGGGGCCAACATGAGAGGCAGTAAATCGGGAGTACAATCTAGAATAAATGCGTTAAATCCAACAGCATTTTACCTTCCATGTTGCAGCCACTCATTAAATTTGATAGTTAATGACGTGTCAAAAGCATCCTTCGAAGCCACCAATTTTTTTAATATAGTACAAAAAATAAATCTGTTTTTTTCCTCATCCTTTGAAACCTTTAAGTCAGTGTTTCTCAACCTTTTAGTATTCACGGCCCAATTCTCAATCATAATTTTCATCGCGCCCCCCTCCCCACCGCATACAATAAAATATATACAATAACAAGGTATTTTGAGTATTTTGGCGCTAAACCTACACTACAACCTTAATTTTAAATTTTACAAATTACCAAGAATACCAAAATTTATTGACATTTTGGAACACCGATCCTCAGCATTGAAAAAACAAGAATCCTATGCTTTTTTATTGCTCTTGCGTCCCGCCATGTCGGGCATTCTCACGGTTTCGCGAGAAGTTTCTATTTGTCTGGTCAGCAAAAAATTAAGCTAGGAGCGTGCGCAGATGTGAACAAATGTTTTCTCATAGGGAGAAGGAGAAAGTTCTATGCGCAAATTTCAATTCCAGAAAATCTCATTCGAGTCGATCCTTCTATCGCTATTGAATCTATTCTGAATGTGTATACTATATATATTTTCGAGTAATTGCAATTCCCCGTATTAAATATTTACGGCAGCAGACTTATGCAGAATCATGGATAAATTTTTAAGCGGGCGTAAGCGAGCATTAGACGATAGACAAGCATCAATAAGTACACAAATGAGCGTGGTTCCGAAAATAAAATCGAGAAAATATTCTCAAGAATAATTAAATTTTGGGTTCACTAGTACTGAAGTAAATGAAGAAGAAAGGCCCCTGTGTATCATTTGCTCTAAAATGTTGGCTGCAGACAGCATGAAACCTAATAAACTTAAGCGACATTTAGAATCGCTTCATAGTGAGTACGTAAACAAACCCAGAGAATTCTTCGAATTAAAATTAAAATCATATGAAAAGCAAAAATCATTGTTTAAAAAACTTTGTCTGTGAATGAAAAAGCTTTAATTGCCTCTTACAAAGTTTCATATAAAATAGCCAGATGTAAAAAGCCTCACACCATTGGTGAAGAGCTTATTTTGCCAGCCGCGATTGATATTGTAGAAATTATGTTTGGAGATAATTTTGTAAAACAAATGCAGTCTATACCTCTTTCAAATGATACTGTTGCCCGTCGAATTGATATAGCTGAAGATGTAGAGTGTCAGCTTTTGTCGAAGTTGAGTTACAAATTGTTTTCAATACCACTCGATGAGGCAACAGATAGTAATAAAGATGCTCATTTCATTGCCTATGTTAGATTTTGTGATGATTTGTCAGTAGTAGAAGAATTACTTTTCTGCAAACCAATAGAACTCAAAGCAACAGCACTCGCTTTATTTGCTATCTTAAATGATTTTATGAACGAGGCAAACATAGAATGGAAAAATTGCGTCGGAATAAGCACGGATGGTGCTCGTTCTATGTCAGGAAGATTCCAAAGTATTCAAGCACTTGTGAAACAAAAATCGCCACAGTGCGTCTGGACACATTGCATGATCCACAGAGAAGCTTTTGTTTCCAAAGAAATGAGTCCTGGTTTGAATATTGTGTTAACTACGGTTGTAACCGTAGTAAATTATATAAAAATGAGACCCCTGAAATCAAGAATCTTTTCCGCACTTTGTAAAGACATGGGAGCAGTACATTTAGCGTTACTATTTTATTGCGAGGCAAAATGGTTATCACGAGGGAAATTTTTGCAACGTGTTTATGAATTAAGAGAAGAAATCGCAGTTTTTCTACAAGAGGAAAACAGACCGGAAGCTGAGAATTTTCGCGATAGTTTATTTGTGTTGAAATTGAGCTATATGGTCAACATATTGGAGAAATTAAATAACTTGAATCTTCAACTGCAAGGAGCAAATACACATATATTGGATACGAGTGATAAAGTTAATGCTTTTTGTAGGAATTTGGAATTGTGGAGCAGAAATTTAAAGCAAGAAAACTTAACAATGTTTGCAAATTTGAATGATTGTATTAAAACTTACAAGGCTGAAGAATAGCATGTAAAAGTTGTTTTTGTAACCATTGAAAATCATTTAGCAATGTTAGCAAAGAATTTTAAAAAGTACTTTCTTGCTGACGACAAACTGACATCAAGTTACAAGTGGATGAGGGATCCATTTCAAAATACTCCCGAAGGACTCTCAATCGAAGAGAAAGAAACCTTCATAGACTTCACGGCAAGCGGCGAAACCAAAAGACAATTTATTAATAAATCACTCTTTGAATTTTGGGCAGGAGTGGATGATGAGTTTTCTCAAGGGCATTTCGCAAGGGCATTTCAAAAACAAGGGCATTTCGCATTCTACTATTATTTTCAACATCTGACCTTTGAGAAACTGGATTTTCTGCGGTGGCTTCTTTGAAGACAAAATATAGATCTCAGCTAAATATAGAAAAAGAACTGAGAGTGTCTATTTCTAATATTAAACCCTCCTTCGAAAAACTTTGCTTTGAAAGACAGGCCCAAGGAAGTCACTAATAATTATTAAATTTGTTTTTAATTTAGTAAGTTGTTTTAATTTAATAAGTTAATTATTAAATATGTCGAAATGTATTTTGTTTTGTATGTGTGTGTGTGTGTTCTTTCCTTTCAGTCACTTAATCAATTTTTTTAAATAACATTTTCTCTTGGATATGCTCGCCCCCCCATCAGTGTGCCGCGCCCCCCTAGGGGGTCGCGCCCCACAGGTTGAGAATCACTGCTTTAAGTGATACTCGTTAGGAAATCCGAATAGATGCATTAAAACCACTAAGGTATCAAATAGGAGGGATATACGATGCTTTACTTGCTGTTTGTAATAACTCGGAGGTTGACAACTCTATAAGAGTTGAGGCTTCTGGACTATTAAGTTGTGTTAAACAATTTAAATTCTTATGCTGCATTGTAAATTGGTACAAAACTTCAAATTGTGTGTCAATCCTATAAGTAAGCTTTTGAAGACAAAAGACTATGATTTACCATCTGGTATGGAGCTCTTGAAAAATTGTAAAGATTTTTTCAAGCATCTTAGATCGACTATGAGGCAAAAGATGATCCAATAGAAGATCCTGCTTTGAAATATAAGGCAGAATTTTATTTTTTTACATTAGATAAAACTATCAATGCACTCGAATCCAGGTTTGATTTGATCAGTACCCACAGCAACTATTTCCAATTTTTTTATAATATTTCTGATTTAAAAGATATTCCTCAAAACGACATATAAAGTATTGTAAAGATTTAGAAACAGTGTTGACTGATGGGAATTCATCCGATATAAACGCGCTTGACTTGGCAGACGAGATAGTAGCTGTTTTGGCTTTGCTAAACAAAAAAGAAAGTCCAGTTGAGATTTTAAAATTCATATCGAACATGGATTTTGCTCCCAATCTTGGTATAGTTTTAAGAATATTGCTGACTCTCCCAATAAGTGTGACAAGTGGAGAAAGGAATTTCTCCAAATTAAAATCAATTAAAAATTTTTTACGCTCCACAACTACCGAGGATCTACTAAACGGCTTAACAACAATAGCCGTCGAACATGACCTGGATGAAAAAATTAATGTTAAAGAAATTATAAAACAATTTTCAGAATTAAAAGTGAAAAAAAAAAACACTTTTTATTTCAACTCTCGGATTAAATGCATTTTTAATATGTAATTCAGTTTTAATATTTAGTGGTTTTATAATTTGTTTTACTTTTTTTTAAATATCTGTTCTGTATTTTATAATTATGCACCAGAAATGACTCGTTTCTTTTTTTTCTGCGCAACACTAATTTTAATTTAGTGCCAAAAACATAAATAAATAAGTTAGTATTTTTTTCTAATCAAAACTTCAACATTGCTGATGATTGCAATATTTTTACTCGTTTTATTTTACCATTAATTGTGGAAAGGGTTTAGGTTCTCTTTTAATTTTTGTTATAAAGGGGCGGCATTTTACCTCATTGCCCTGGGCGGCGACGCTGCTAGTGCCGGCCCTGCCTTTATGTACCTAAATTTTCATGAATCTCTTGTTTTTTCCATTTTAGGTTCAACAGAATTCGGCTTGCGATAGCATACAAGAGAATCACAGTCATTGAACTTGTAAACAAAGTTTTTCAATATATTTTGCTTATGTTATTTTTTGTTCCGTTCTTCTTCAAAATTTAAGATATCAAATTTTTTTTATCTAGATGTCCTGACACTATGCAATGTAACACACGTTATATTTTTTGTCGCGATAGAAGTAACTATTTAAATTTGTTAGTTAAAATTGTAGGTTATACTTAAAATTTTAATTATGAGTTCCTAGTGATGTAAATCGGATGTGTAACTATTATACATAAGTTGCCCTTTACTGATATATGTTTCACTTTATATAATAAAAATATTATGATCAAATAAATACATCTAATTTTCTACGATAATTTGGATAATCTGTCTGCTAAAGGCCTACATTTTTGTGGATCACTGCTTTCTAGCAAATATAAAAATTAAATGTATGCAATAAAGTAGAGAAACGATTTCATACAGTATCATGGATAACAATATATGTTTGCTTAAATTATTATGGTCAATAGAGAAGAATTTATAATTCCTTCCGTAAGAAAACTAATATGGATATTATTTTTTTGTCACATGATTTATGATACATTGTAAGTTTTAAATAGAAAAACCACAATATATTGTTTTTAAGTACTTGCCCATAAAATATTGATTGAATGTTGTCGTGTATATATTTATAATTATGATGAAATGATAAGTTACTATTTTTTGTCAAAATTGTAACAAAAGCTAATATGCGATAAGCAATTATTTAGTCATACTCAAAATTTGAAACAAGGTAGTTCCACGTTAAACAAAAAACAAATTTTTTAAAAAAAGTACTCCCTCTGTCCCAAATTAGTTGCTACATTTGAATACTTTTGTACTGATTATCGATTCTGATGATTTTATGATTTTGTTTGAACATTTTTCAGAGATTTTAGGGTACTGTGCTGTCAATCAACAACATTTACTTACCAGGCATTCGCAGTTTAAATCAGTACCAAGTTAGTTAAAAAAAATCCAAGTCTTGAGCACTCTTAATAAACGCCCGATTTTGTAAGGATTCTTCCCACAATCCCATAAAAGCTAATAAATCGTGAATTCATAAGGAAGAAAATGATCTTTCTGGCACAACGGTGGTAGAGTTCTCACAAAATCGGGCGTGCCTTAAGAAAGTGCCAACCCTGTAAATTTGCTTCGAAAAATTTGTCTCAAAATAAGTGCTACATTTGTGGAAAGTAAAAAATGAGATTGAAAATACCAAGTTGTGATAATTTTAATTGCAAATTAAACAGTTTTAATTAATATTTAAGGAATTTTTTGCACATAATATAGCATCGGGTTTACATGCCAGTTTTCGCGGAAGATTTTGACGATGAAGTTTTTTCTTATTGAGAAGGGATATTTTGTACGAGTTGCGTCCGCCAGACATCATACCGTTTTCCGTACATGTTTGTAAAGTTAAAAATACATTGTTTTCTACTTCCATATTTTGGAAAGTGACTTCAACAGCTAAATTAAGTTGCCAATATTCTTTGCGGGCATCTGATGTTAGAATGACTGTAATGCGTTAAAATCCCGAGACGAAGTACATTGAAATCTGGACTATTTAGAAGTTGACATTGTAGTTGCAAATTCGATCCATCTTTTGTATTATAATTTTACTGGTACCTATTTACTAAATTTCAATAGAAGTTATTTATGACTCCACCTACTTGAAATGTAACAACTGATCTGGGACGAAATTTTCGACTTAAATGAAGCTACTAATTTGGGATGGGTGTAGTATCTCTTTTTGATATTAACAAAGACTATCATCACCGTAAAAAATTTTGTTCGCAAAGATTTTTGGAATGTATAAGTTCTTTATTTCACTGAATTTTCAGATGTTTTAAAACTTATTAATACAATTCATCTAAATGGCTTTGAGATAAATCTCCTTAACCTAAAAAAAGGAATTTATTTATTGTCTAAAATACTTAAGATAATAGTTATTCAGAAATTAATAATACTGAATATATATACTTTATACTTGTAAGCAAAATATATACAGAAAATACTAGGGTCCAAATTTTTCTCCTTAGTAATACAGAAGACACCTTCTGCTATGATTAACCATGTCCATAAGACCGTTTTATTATAATCCACTAAAATTCACGAGAAAAACAATTTGCTACATACAAGAATTTTGAAAATATTCATTTAAAAAATACCAAAATGATGAATGAATCCTGCTTGACCAACCAATACTCTGATAAACATTTTCGACTAAGATTTAAGAATCTGTTCACTCCATTCTGATTACTTTGACTACGAAAATGTATATAAAGCTTAAATTAAAATTACTATTTTAAGAAAATAAAGAAGTGCAATGAGAGATTAATCTACATTTTTCGAAATTAATTCCATAAATACATTTTATATAAGCTATAAAGAGGAAATTAATTACTGTTGAAATATTAGAAATAGAGTTAACATTATATTATCTACCACTGAACGAAATATTTGTTTTTATTTATAAAAGTAGAAATCATATCTTCGCTGGATGACAATCATCTATGGAAGAATATTTAACTCTCGTCCGAAATCTTTGTGATGAGTGTAGTGTGTAATGCGTAGTGAGCTTGAATTATGTAGTACATGGCTATTAATTTGTATAAGACCAAATGTAATAAAATAAAACTCTCAGAGAGTATGCAAATAATAAGCTTAATGTCATCATGTAAATGCAGAACTGGAGCTTAAGCATATTGCAAAAAATTTGCTGGAATATGTGAGGATTTTCTTCATTGGTTTTGGACAACTCTGGAATTTAAATTGAAATTTACTTATTTTTTTACTGTAACAAATATCACCCGAATTGTGTGTGCATTTTTACAGCTGCAAATAAACCTTTAAAAGAAGTCACGATATTCAATTGAAAAATACGGTTTGAATACAGATATAAAACAGGTTGTGTACAAAAATGTCATGTTGCAGATGTATGCGGCACACACATATGTATCTATCATGATCAACTGCATGCTTTCTCGAAGGCGGAAATTATGATAGTTTACAACTGAAATCATTTGTTTCACGCTTGTGCACAGCCCAGTCTGATAATAGTAATTCAGGATTGATTAATTTGGATTAAACTGATTGAGTTATCAATCTAATTTATACATTTCTTCTGAATATTGTCATAGCTTGTTGCTGCTTCAATATTGTGCATGGTTGCGGTATATAACAATATGTAAACTAAAAATACACGTGTACGCTTTTATTTTTGAAGATGATTTTTTAAGTTGAATTTATGCCAAACTTTTTACATTTGTTCATATAAAAAATCTGGTTATTATAGTCTTAGACAGATTACAATGTCAGAGTTTCTGAGACTGAACACAAAAATCATTTACTGTTGAATCAAGTTTAAATAGTTGTATCTGGAGACGACCATTGCAGACTGGTGATTCAATCTAT
>JAPDSC010148120.1:0-14145 GCA_026290005.1 Latrodectus geometricus
AATCATCTACATGTATACCAAAGTTGAACCATCGGTACTGTTAATAAACTGTTTTTATACATAAGTGAAAAAATGTAGTAAAAGCACTCAATAATCTCATTTCTAAGAAACCAATTCTGAAGCCACCCAACAAGAACATTTTGGTAAAACAGTTAATTTTTGCGTTCAATAATTAAATAATGAAAGTCATTAAAGAGTACTTTAGATTCTATGATAAAATCTTTTAAATTTTTACGTTTAAAGTAATGGTTATATTAAAGTTAAATTCATACAAATGGTTTATGCATGTTCAATTTCATCGTGGATAATATTAATTCATTTGATTTTTCTCACTAGATAAATAATCAATTACTTGAATGACAAATCAGGAAGTTTTTTTTTTCCTTTGAGTACTCTTCTATACTCATTTAAAATATTAATACTGAAAAATTCTTTCATTCTGATATCAATGTACATTGAATATTGGAATTAAATATCCTCGGAAATGATTTTATAATTAAATAATTGCACAATTATATATTTAGAAACTTCTTTACTCAAGAGAGATGCGTCATTTGAGTTAGTAAGGGCTTCTCTTTCGTAAAAAAATGTACATTTGCTTAAAGTTTCTCATTTTATGCCGGATAGTTTATTTTGTATTTTGATAAATATTTCTCTTAATTAGAAAAAAAAATTCCAATAAGGAGTTGTCAAACGTTTTCATTTTTTATGTGGAAAATGCAAATGATGTCATTATTATCTAAACTATATAAAATAAAAATCTTAGCAAAGAATAACAAAGTAAATAGTAAATAGTCGACTAATTTGCTTTTGTCAGTGTCTTCTCTTGGAGGGTCTATTGATGAAGTTTTATTTAAGAACCAATAATTTATTTGAATGCTCATATGTAATATGATTTTTATAGAAAATATAAAATTGGTAAGATGAAGAAACATATTTTTTAAAAATCAAAACAGTTTCATAAAATTATGAATGTAAGTATTATTTAAATATGGTGGCTTGGTTAATCAGCATAATATTCTCATTTTTGAAAGGTAGTGAGTTTTAATCTCAACTTCGTATTCACAAAAGGCGGCCGGAGCACTTTAAATAAGCCGTGTCCTCTGGAGGCGTCACTTTAAGTATTTTGTTACTCCTTGTTCCCTAATTCTAAATTATGTGAGGGCTGTCACCTGACAGCTTCCATCTAATTGGTGGAACCTCTTCAAGGCTAAGTACATGGATGGATGCTGATAACCACTATTTGCATGTATAATTAGCAAATAATTCTAATATTCTTCGGTACATTGAATGTCTTTATATTGAAACATTAGTTATTTGCTAAGAAATCATATTGTCAGTTATTACTTTTTTTTACATTGGTTTAGATTAATTTTATTTTATTGCCTTATACAAGCAACATTTTTTCCTATTAATATCAACATTTAATGGCATGACATTTCCAAATTAATTTAACTATTAAATACAATCTTTGTAATCCCAAAATATTTTCTTCTTTTCTTTTTTTTTAATTTTCAACACTATATCTAGTGATTTTGTAGTATACATTATTATTTGCTTTCATTAAAAAATATGTACAACTTCATACATTTTTATTTGAATGTAACTTTTATAACAATTTTCAAATATCTTTTTCAAACGCTGTATTAAACATATTTATGTGAGTTTTAAATTTTGTTTACTTGTATGTGTTTAAAATAACAAATCTACAAAGATGTTTCTTTTTTGAAATTAGCATAAATAAACAAATTTGAAAAATACATAATAACAGATGCAAAAGTTGATATTTATATTTTTTATAACTTTGAATTCAATATATCTTGCTTAATATAGCTCAATATAACATTTTACTCTATTCTTTGAATAAAAAGCTACCAATCTTAGAATTTTTTTACCAAACTATTTCAATTGAATCATTCTCATAATTTAGTCAGGATCATTTCTTAGTTTCATTGATAAAACCAGACATTACAATTTATCCATAAATAGTAGTATTAAAATCTATTTAATTTTAGATTCATTGCCCGATGAACAAAAGCAGCAATTATATATACATTATATATATATATATATATATGCACTGCTATGACAGTTGGGAAGCTTCCGATCTCGGAAGACAACCTAGTGATATAGATATATATATTAATTACATCTCTCTTTGAATAATTACATAGACAAGTCGTAATTCATCATAAAATGAAAATGCCTGAAATATCTAAAAATTTTCTTTCATGCTATAAATGTGGAATTTGTCTTAAACGTGTGTTAAAGCTAACAACGTCTCAAAAATACCATGGTTATTTAATTAGTAGAAGTAATTTATTCTTGGATAATTTGTTAAAAATTAAACAGTTAAGGAAATATGCTAAGCACAAATATATAATTATGATAAAGCTGTAGATTTGTTGATGTCTATTGTTCGTGTAATATTGTTTAATTTAAATATAAATTAATTTCTCTTTAACTATACTTTTTCTCAATATATGACATACTGGCTGCTATGCAATAACGTTTCATAATATATGCTATTCAAAATAAATATATATTATCTAATTCATAAAATTCAATCCTAATTAGCTGATGCTTATATGAAAAGCATTAAATTTAAATGAATGTAAATATAATAGAACCAGAATATTTAAAATTAGAAACTTAAATGGAAGCTTTACAAATGATAAATTAATTATAGTTCACTTTTTATTTTTGTAAAAAGAATAAGTCTAGCTTTGTTCTATTGTTATACTTAATTAAGTAGCATATAAAGTTCTCGTTCATGTTAACTTTAAAATTAAAATTAGTTTTCAATAATATGAGGATTTATACAAATTTTAAATGAAATTATTTGGAAAATAATTTAATCATATCTTATAATAATGAAATTTTTTAAGATGTAATACTTTCCTCTCTGACATTATAGCCATGTACTCTATATGGCATATTGCTTACCTAAATTTCCTAAATTAAAATACAGGCTCCATAATTATAATGTTTAAAATGTGCTCATTTTAATATAGTGTTTTAGAAAGCCAAGTATCACTCTTTAACATATTTTATTTAGAAATAACTATTAAAGGTTTCTAACAAATTTCATATATTTTCAAATTCTGCGACCGTTTCTAATATTAGAGCGATGGAGTTTGGCAATTACATTGAGAGGTAATGGTCTATTTTATGCAAACATTCATCGCTTTTCCTTGAAAATTATTTTCTTATAATTTGTTGATTAGGAAATGTCTCATTTTATCAGCAATAAATTCAATATTACTTTACGCATTCATGAATTTCCACATAAAAGAAGAAACAATTTCAACTTGGAATTGGATAATTGTAAACATTAGGTTGCTTTTACACCCAGAAACTATTGATTTTATACGAATTGTCCAAATTTATTTTTCTTAACTTTTGTTGATAAAAATATTTAACTGTCAGAGTGAGATTCACAACTGAAAGATTTTAAATAATTTATTGTCACACAGCTTTCTAATAATTTTTTAATAAAACTTTTTTATAATACAAAATTCCCCTTCTTTAAACCTCTTCAAAATATATTATTGAAAATGGTAGAATAAAGTCTATTCAAAATTATTTAGCCCATTCTGCCAAATTTTGAACAATCGTTATTTCGTTCTTTACTATGCATTATAAAAAATGAAACATTATAATAAAATTTTCATTAGTCTGTTTCTGATGATTTCCTTCAGATATTAGTGATTTTTTTACTATGTGATGTAAAAAAATATTGTAAAATACATCAATTTTTCTTTGTCCAGGTTAAAAATCCAACAACACTTTATTTAATCACTTTTATTAAAAAAATCTTGAAAATACATTTAATTAATAATTATATTTAAATAGCCAATATCATCAGGATGTACATTACCCGACTTAGTGCATGTTTTTAATAAGTATATAATGTGACAATACGAGTATATAATGTGACAATTAATATATAGATAAAATTAAAATTTATATATTTTAAATTTTTAATATGATTTTTATGATATTGATTTATTTTACTCAAAATGTGCTATTTAAAAAGAAATTATGTTAAATTCAAATACGCGGTTAGTATTTCTTCATTAGGCATGATTATAAAGTGACTCGAATGGTATTTATTAATAAAATGCTGTATATTTAAATATAAATGTAATATGATTAGAATCATTTAACATTAAAATAGTTATTTCTCCTCTATTTTCAACGTGGTATATATTGCTTATATATCCACAATAAACACCAAGTTTCTTTCAAAACATAATCACAGATATCTCTTTTCTATTGTTGAAATATCTTGGTAGAGACGTTCCTCTTGATTAATCAGATTGCATTGATATTTTCAGAAAAGCTATGGAAATAGAATTCCAAAAAATGCAATCTAGAAACTTTTTAGTACCTGAGAAATTTTTAGCTTACAGTTTTCTAAATATTTGTAAGAAAATTAATGTTGATTTTTGGAAATTTTTATGAGTTTTCAATTTATTTATTGCAAAAATACCAAAATCTACTTCATTTAAATTGGTGTCACTTGAAAAAAACTTTTCAATCAAATAATCAAAATCAGCACTAAATTGTATCGACTTTTAATAGTCTATAAGCACTGAAGTAATAGAATCAACATATTTTCTTTCTGAAGTTATGTTTTTCTTGTAGTATTCATTCACTCTTAATTTAATGATCTTTCTTGAAAGAGTTAACATATTTTCTTAAAGAGAACATAATTACGGCTGAAATATTGGAGCAATGTTTTTGTGTATCCATAATATTATCCAACTAAATTTATTATTTTGAAATATTCTTAGGAATTTCCTTATGTTTTATTCATAAATGGTTACAAAAACTAGGAGGAAAAACCAAAACTAAGTTGTTATTATTTAGTCAGCAGACAGCCAGCAAACTAGTTTTCAAGGCTTCAGTAAATAAAAGCTATTTGTGCTTTTAATACCCATGCTTAAGTATATCCATACAAGTATAAATATAAATATGATATGTTGATACGCTCTAAATCTTTTACAATGAAACTAACTATTGATGTTTTATAAGGTTATGATAGTATCACCTTTTGCTATATTTTATTGAGGATATCAGATTTTCAGTGCATAAACCAAAAACTTGAGCTGAATTTTGCACTGTTTCAAATCATAAATAATATTGTCTTTTGTTTCTACTGTGTTTTTCTTTCATTCGATTATGCATATATTATATTTTCATGGAAATGAACCCAATATTCTCAATTTTGATAATGTTTTACTTTAAAATAATTTTTAATAAATTGCATTCCTTAGTCTCTTTTAGTTATTGTGCATAAAATATAAAATTTCAAGTAAGTATTTTCCTATTTAATGCAAACAGTAAACAAAATAAAAAATAAATAAAAAGAAACTTCGTTTTGCATAAAAGTATTAGTTTGGGGAAAAAGTAATCCATTATTTTTTCGGTAGACGTCTGTAGTGATCAATATCTCGTGAGGTATCTATCAAACAATTTCAGATTTATGCTCGTTGGAAAGGTGACATTTGACTCTAAAATATCCTCTTTTGGTTTTTTGTTTAATTAATTCAATAACGAGTACAAGGTTTTAAAAATGGAAGACAGCAAACAGAAAATTCGATACATTTTCGTTTTTCTCTTGTAACGGCGAAAAAGATAGCAGGGTGGTTAAAATTGTAAAAGGTGTTTATCGTCCTATGTAAGACTGTAACAACCAGTTACGTACAATTTTTGTTTCGTCGATTCCGTTCGGGTATTTTTGATGTTAGAGATGCACCTCGCAAGTGGATACAGCATCGTCGAAAATGTCTATAAAATATCAAAAGTGATCGAAGTTAACCGCATGTCAGCAGTCGTAACGCGCAAGACCTAAAAATCAACATGAAAGCTGTTTTAAACCTTTTTACAAAGTGAATCCAAAAGAAGTTACATAAAGTTCACGTAAAAATAATTGATTTCTTTTTTCCCAACCTAATATTATAGTGTGTATAATTTTCATTTCTATTTTAATATTTAAAAAAATAGAAATTAAATTAAATAAGAATTCAATTATTATCTATTTTATTATTATAAATCAAATGTAAACTTAATAATTTATTTATCGCATTATTTTCAATAGGATTTATGAAATATTAACCGAATAAAACAATATTAATCACTAATTTCAATTATAGGGATTTTTAATTAAACATCCTTTTCAAGTTTATTAAAAATTAGTAGGTTTTGCTGAAAATTCGAAGCAGAAATTCTTACAGGTTTATATTAATTTGACATCAAACATTTTTAACAATGTAAAATTTACAAAGTGGAAAATCTTTAAATACATCAAATATAAATCTTATCTTATTTTACTTATGATATAAATTATTAAATTTATAATTCTTCTGAAGTTAATGTTATAAGAATACATCTTAAATTTCTTAGAATGAAATTGAACATTGAATTTTCAATTTTATGCACAAAACATCTACTTCAAATAGAAATCTTATCTATATAAAATATTTTACCTTTATTAGAAAAATATATTACATTTGCTAAAAGCTTTCATGTTGTCATTTAAAATTTATTAAATACGTTAAGAAAATATTCATGCATAAGCACTAGATATTTTTAAAAGAAAATAATAAGAAATAGACTTTCATTTAAAAAAGCAGTTATTAATTCTCTTACTAATATAGATAAAAAATGTTTGTTACTTTCAATGATTATTGAAATTTTACAAAATATATAATATTTGCAGTAATATATATTTCTAAGATACGATTTGCTGTGAAATGTTAAATTGGTTTTTTTATAATATGCTATTAGTTAAATAAATTGATACTTAGCAATAATTTTTTTACTTTTAAAATAAAGTACTTAGAATTGTATTCAATAAATGTAAAATTTTAACAGTATTAATATTTTGTACATTTAAATATAGCATAGAAAAATGTTATATTTAAATGTACATATAAATAATTGTAGTAATAAACGAAATAAATAAAGGAAATAATATTTCGTTTAATACTTAATAGTAGTAAACGAAAACCAAATTAATACAAAAAAGCTAAAGACCGCCGTTCTACTTATTAAGCTTACTATTTCCCTACAAAATTCCATTAAATATTGCTAAATATACTTGACGATGAGTTACTTGTTATATATGCGTAATAAAGTAACTCTAATATATTAAGACTTTATATTGTATGTTAATGTGTAGTTAAAATGTAGTTGCTTAAAATGTAGTTAAGATATACTAAAACTACATTTTGAAAACACTTGTATCACACCCTATTGTTTCTCACTTATATAATTTAGATTTAATTTCTAAAGACAAATACCATACATTTAACATTCCCATAGGAAGAAGACCTTGAAATTATTCACTTTTCTTTGTACAGTTACAAAGCTGTGTGAAATTAATAATCCAACATCAACACAAATGATTTCGGGTGTTCAGAGGAGATAAGAATTCTTATGGATCCCATCGAGAATGTAATGATGGAATTCACTCATCAATCATAGAAGTTTCAAAATTTTTATCATTTTCGTACTAACAAATTTTATTTGAATGATGAGATATATGAGAAAAGTTTGTCAACTTCTTTAATTTATCACTAATATTTTTCTTTCATAAGAATGCTTGAGGTAAATTTAAAAGAAATACGCAATTTGAATCTAATCCCTTTAAACGAAATTAGTTATAGCTAAAATTCTAAATTTATATTTTACTGAATGATAAAGCAAAACTAGGATTTACAGATGCACGAAAAGAAATATGCTTTACCTAAAATTATGCACATGATTAAAAGCACTTTTTTGCTCTTGAATTCTTAAGAAATGGTAACCATTAAAATATAAAGAGACGATGAAAGATTTTAATAAAATAAAATGAAAAATTTGCAAAATATGGTAGGGATTATTTTTTAAACAAATGATACATCAAACATTTAATTAAAAAGCCGCCCAACCTGTCTAGTGGTTAGCGTAACTGACTACGGATGGGGAGGACCTGGGTTTGAATCCCGGCTTGGACATGGATATACTATCCCTTTCTCTCTCTGCATTTCTTGTCCTTTCCTCAGATGATGGATGAATGTGGCCCGCCCTATAAACGCGTTTGTGATGATGTGGCGTGGGCGATGCTACTCGTACCTCCGTGACTTGGTTCACTGGTGCCCACCGTGTAACGATAAAATGAGTAGCAGTTTCCGGCCTTGATTTGTGACGGCAAATAGGCTAATGTACTTACTTGCTCAAGGGTGCCCGGGATTAGAAATAAAAAAAACATTTAATTAAAAATTCTTTGCTTATATACGAATCATAAATTAAGTACAAATATAAATAAATATTACCCAAATAATTGAAGGAAATTCCAAAATATTTGGAATTTCCTTGGAAGTTTTGGCTTTTCACTTAAATAGAGTTAATTCAAAATACACAAAGAAACATACATATAAAAGTGAGTGAAATATATATATATATATATTACAGATACTTAAAAATAAATTGTTCTTGTAGGAAAGTTTCAATGTATTTGCAAAAACGATTTTCTTGTTTTACAAGAATAATTTATTTATGAAGTGATAAATTTATAAGTAAATGAACCTTGAGCACATCGTTTTTTTTCTTCCTTTTTTAATAAATAAATTCTTTAAAATTTGCATTATTCTACGATGTTTAAAAAAACTTTAAGTAAACAATCTCCGCAAAATTATTGCACAGTTCTGAATTTATCTGAGCTTAACACACGCTAAGTTCTGAATTTAATATACCAAGATTTTAACTTAGAACTGAATTAATGAACAACGTAAGAATGAACATTTCCAGAATGTTTTTTTATCGATATAGTTTTGTTGCTGCTTATGGATTCTAAAATTTCTTTAATAAAGTTTGGTTATAATTAAATTGTGCATGTTTTCAAAGCCAAATGATATCAAATACCTTTACAATTTTCTGTTTCTTCCACATAACTTCCTTCACACAGCACTTGACCTTATATTACAGAAAATTAACGTATGCATGATAGAAAAATTATACAAATTTAAGATATTAATTATGAGAAACAGTTAAAAGAGGACAGTTATAAGAAGCAATTTTTCATATTTATTTATATTTTATGTATAAAAAGTGGGTTTCAAATTTTATAATTCCAAATTAAAAGATTTTCGCATAACCAAACAACAGTTTATTAATTAAAAGTCTACACATTTATTTTTAAATAGAGAATTCCAATTTAACTCAGTACTAACAACTAATTTTGTAAATATAGCAATTTAACAACTAATCTTTTAAATGTTTATTATAACTGCAATGAGTAAGAAATGTGTGACATTTGCTAATAAATTATGCATATCTTATAAAAAGGAGAGAAATTAGTTTGATGAATAACTTTTGAAGTTTTATTTTACAATTATCATTTTAAATTAAACTGTATTATGCTTTGTGTTGAATAATTATGAATTACATGTAAACATTTGATAAATAAATTTTGCAATGCTTTGCTATAAAATAATGTACATTTTCTACATCCCTTTTCTAAGCAATTCCCTTGACATACATAAAAGACCTACAACATCGAAACAAGTGTGTGACAATTTGATTTAAATTCACCTAAGCATTAGTGAAACTAAGCAGTATTGGACTTTGTATTAACTGTAATTTGATGGTCATAATTCATTCAAATTACAAAAACAGAGCATTTTACGAAAGTATTTAAATGCGTATGTAATTACCCTTGTATTTAAGATAAACTTGCTTTCAGTTGTGTTTGCTTTAAATGAGTTCCTAAACTCTAAACTCTACCAAGCTTGTAATTTGATTTGTAAATTACTAGGAATATACATATTTTTATTATATTTCTTATTTTAAGTTGTTTTTATGCAAGTGTTACATATTAACTGTATTTAAATTGAAGTACATGCATATTTACAGAAATGGAAATAGTCTTAAATACACACAGATTAAAGAAATATTGTCACAGTGGCATGATGGAAATATCTGTTGCATTTTTTCAATATTAGTTGTAATTTATGGATTAACTTAATATGTGCATTGATATTGACTTAGTTTTTGAATAAAATAAGTATGAACTTTACACACACACTTATTAAGAAATATTTTATCCTTGTTTATAATGTTGGTATTTTTAGCATATTTATTACATTTTAATATTTTAAAATTTTATTTAGAATACCTTAGCAGTGGAGCAAATTGTGTGCAGTAAATATTTACAAACGAACACATTCTTTAATAGAAGTTATCCTGGTAAATTGAAAATTTGAAATAACTGTTGTCTTCCATATTATATTTCTTATGTATTCATGTAGAGTAAAACTTCAAAAGCTATTTAATTTTAAAATGCAATTATGTAAACTAGAAATATTTACTTTCGACGTAGAATTTCAAATTAAATTTGTTTAAAAGAAAAATATGTTTTGAAAGTTAAGTTAAATTAAAGGAACAAATTTTAAAGGAAACATAATTGAAATGTTGTAAATTTTAAAATTGTCTTCTTATTATTGTGTACCATTGAGTAAAAGGTATAAGTTAAAATTCTGTGACCGCAATTTTTGTTGACTAACTTGTAATTTTGCCACTGAAATTTCCTAAAATTTCATTATGTTGCTAATCATTTTGTAAGTTGACTTTCACTTCTTTTATTATTGTATGAAATCTCAGCATCTAAATATGCCACTCTAATGAACTAAAATAATTTAAACTAAAAGCCACATGCTAGTCCGCTAGCATTAAATTTGATTTTTTTTTACTGCATACGTAAATACAGCAAGAAATTTTCTATTTATAATTATAAAATTGATTTTATCCGTAGGCTAATTAATAAAATGAAGTTAAACATAGTTTAACATAGCATAACAACATTTTTTTTATATTTATTATGTGAAATTAAACATAGTTTCATTTCTTTGTTTGAGAAATAAGGCATAGAAAATTTAATAATTCAACATAAAAAAAGTAAGTTACAATCAAATGTAATATTTTGAAAAATATTAGATGCATAAATGAATAGTAAAATAATCAAAATCATGTCTCAGTTTACAATAGAAATAATACAAAATTTAATTTTCTACATTGGTTTTCATTTGATAAAATCCCATTGCATATTCATTTAGTAAATAAGATATTATTTATTTTAATAAGAAATTCATTGCATATTCTTTGTAAAATATGTTTTATCAGTTAATTTCTTTGACAAATTGAAACGATTTAAAAATAAATACAACATTATAACAAATATTGCTTTAGAATGGCAACTTATAACTCAAAAGTTAGATTTTTTTTTTTTAAGTTTATTATTCAATTATATTCTTAAAAGATGACATTTTGTAATATATTTATTACAATCCTGTGTAAAATAAAGAATAAATTTAGGCAAAAAAATATAATTTAACAGAATACAGGAAAAAAATGCGACATAGATGTTCTTTATTTTTATTTTAAAACAAAGTTTAGATTTTCTGCCTAAATTTTAGTTTTATGATAGACACCCCAAAATGTGTTCTTCAATATAAGTCTTCATGCCATTTTCGTCCATTGATTTAATTTAATTTTAGAGAAAAAATACTAATTAAGGCTTACCTTTGCAAGAAATAAATTTTAAAATGACATAATAGGAGTTAAAATTATACATTATCAAAAAGAAAATATTTTAGGAAATTTATAATTATATTTTACATTATATTCATATTTTAATTTTATTATATTTAGTTATTCGTATTTAACTTCCATTATTCATACTTCAAATTTAATATTTTAAAATAGAAATTGAACTTATCAAAAAATACTTCACAATAGAATAAATTTTAAAATTTTAGAAGATTAAATTCGAATATACCATGATAATATTAATATTGGCTTTTTAGTTTAAAAAATTTAATTTAGTAAAATAATACTGTCTATACTTATTCACTCTCCTTCACTTCAATTTTTCAAAATTGATGTAGTTTCATTCATAATCAAACAATATGTTATTATACTTGTCTGCAGGTCATTAAATAAGCCAAAAAGAAATCTGAATAGAAGAAAATGCCACTTACATATAAGCATAATGGCGGAAATAAATTTGTTCAATTGCAAGTGAACTCTAAAAAATTTAAATAAGCTAAAATTACATCTAATAGAAATAAACACCATTCACAAATAAACATAATAGAAGAAATAAATTTTTTCAATTGCAAGTGAACTCCCAAAAATGTAATATGATCAGCATTCCAGAATTGATATGCAAAATTCATTCAATCAGCAAAAACGTATATTAAAGACCAAGAAATATATATGAAAAATAATCGTAAATAACAAATCATAATTTATCATAAATATGTAAAAATAATATATTTTTCATAAATTATTTGAACTTCAAATTAGATTAGGATTGAAAAATTTCGTTTAAAATAAATGAAAAAAATACAAGCCGCAACCATTAGTAAAATAATAACTAACAATAAATATTACTTTAAGGGATTGATGTTTCCTTAGATCAACCATACATAACCAGAAAGCTTGAGAGTATCATTAATCAAATGCCATTCTCTCACTTTTGTTGATAAATGAATACTTTCATTTAGGGTTCATTTTAAAATTAGATAATACCTATTTTAGTCTTTTATGAATAGTAGGAAGTTGAATATTTATTTGGTTCCAAAATCATATAATATATTTAGCAAAAAGATTAATGCACTTATGAAATTCATCATAAAGTAGAACTCTTAATGTATTTAACTATTTTGTCTTAGAAGAATGTTTTTGAATTTGATGAAGCAAATAATTTTTATCCTGGTTAACATATCATATCTTCTTCATAAAATCACATATGTTGCTTACTTACTTTTTTTTTTTACATTTTGCTAATTAATCCCTTTTAATGAAATAGGACACATATGTTACCAAATTTTTATTTTATTATTTTATTTTGTTTGAAAAATAAATAACCAAGAAAATTTAATAGAGATAGAGACTAAATTCTAAACTTAAATAAAATGTTTAATTCAGATTAAAAGGCAAATAAGCCTTTTAATAAACTTAAGAGAGTAAATCAAATAAACAACTTAAGTTGTGTAAACAGGAAAATAGAATGCAATCCTTAACTCGTGTATCATTTAGTTTTGTTTAAATTAATGCATTGCTTAATTTCTAATAATTGTTTTAAATTAAAAAGGCTTTATGTTATAATAATTAATGAGAGTTTTATATGGGATTAATGAGAATATATTTCATAACTGAAAAACCAGAACAAGAAAGAAATAATACTCACAAAATGTAGATAAATAAACTTCCTTCTTGAAGTATTTTGTCTCAACTTTTTTTAATATTGGCTGCTAAAACTGAACTTTTTGAAAATGTACAAGTGTTGCTTGGTAAATTTTGATATATGTAGAAAAGAAATTAAACAAAGTAAATAACGATTATATATATATATATATATATATATATATATATATATATATATATACAACATAAGTGTTTTAGTGTTGACCAACTGCAAATAGTTTAGAATAGATTAAAAAATGGGATTAAAATGAAAACGTTATCATGATAAAATTT
The DNA here is from genome assembly GCA_026290005.1 of Latrodectus geometricus. NCBI lineage: Eukaryota > Metazoa > Arthropoda > Arachnida > Araneae > Theridiidae > Latrodectus > Latrodectus geometricus. The sequence continues at coordinate 13,531 of JAPDSC010148120.1, forward strand.
CTTATGATTTACAAATTATGTTAAATCTAGTTAATTGTGCTTATCATCACCAACTGGCTATTAAAAGTAAATATATATAGCAGGCTATTGCATTTAGGTACCTCAAAGAATTTTACTGTCGTTGTGATTTTTTCTGGAGGAACATTAGATTGTTTTTCTGGAAGATAGTTGTCAGCTGCTATATCTAATCTGATGGTAATAACATCAAAAAGACAACTATCTTCCAAAAAAAGAAGGATTTTTTCTTGAAGATAATTGTCAACTGCTATATCTAATCTATATTCCATACAGAAAATGGTAATCAGTGGTAATCATATCAAACCATGTAAAAGACAACTAATACTGACTTAGCTCCTTACATAAATTTATACATAAAGCAATATATAAGAAAAATAATTTACCTTGGTATTTCTCATAAATAGACTGAACACCGAAAAAATGTTCCTATCAGAAACAAGTAATCAATTCTTTAAATATATAAAATATAAGAGGTTCCATTAATTCTAAAATCGTAACCAAAGTGTAAGCGTATGTATTGGCTTTGGCTTTCTGGCGTGTTAAGAACCGCAAATATGACGTTTGAAGATGTTTAAATAACCACAGTGAAGAAAAAAA
>JAPDSC010148123.1:0-39152 GCA_026290005.1 Latrodectus geometricus
TACCTCACCATTTGATTATGTTTCAAATTTGCGAGGTGGTTGTCTGTTGTAGTTTTGGTAAGATAAATTAGTCAAACCGAAAACGAATTTGTTAGAAGTAAATTATTTAAACTCTGAATTTTTATCATTTGATTGGGGTTTTAATCGTGGTTACGTTAGCGGATTTGGTCTTAAATACAAGCAGGAGGAGAAATATTGCAGTAATCTTTAACTCTGAGAATAATGAATAAATAATTTTCCACATTTTCATTTATTTGGCAAGATTTTTGTGCATTGGATATTTTATTTTGATGAAAATGTGCTTTAGATCCCCTACTCTGCCAACTTAGCAAAAGTGTGCTGTGGGTCCCGTACTTGGCTCATTTTAAAAAATGCTGTTACCATGGCGACAATGGAATATGATTTTTAAGTAATTAGCAACCAATGAAAATGACCGATTTTTCAAACTGAAACTAATTAACGACCAATGAAAACGCTAAAAGAAAAAAACCAATTAATGAGCATACGCGAAAAAGCGCTTCAAATTATTTCCTCCGGAGGTTGCCATAAAGAGCTCATTAGGGATAAAAACGTCCGGTTTACCACACTTGGTGCATTTATCGCCAAGTTGGCAGAGTAGGGGATCTAAAACGCAGATTAACGTTTATTTTTATTTGTGCTAAAAATGTTTTGATTTTTGTGTTTGAAAATCTTTCTTTTGGCACTAGGTTTATGGGAAGCATAATTTCGATGCACTGTTACTTATTTTTAGAAAACCAAATCCCAAAAGTATATGATCTCTTGTACTGGTTTTTATCCACTGAACGAGAGGGGCACGTACATTTTAAAATCTATTTTCTTTAAAAAATCTTAAATATTGGAATTTTCTAATGGGTGCACCTATTTCTGTGTACACGATCGTGCTAAAAGTTTTGGTCAGTTAGTTTTACCCATGTAAAAATGACAATAACAATAAATATGAATATACGATGCTCAGTGGATTTATCTTAAATAATATAAGCCAGATCAACAACAGTAGGAAGAACAAAACGCTGAATGTGAATTGCAGTCAGACATCGAATATTTCAGCAAGAGATGTCGAAATGAATGTCAGATAAAAATATTTTATGAATAAGTACCTACTATATAATATTTTTACTTATGGTATTTAAATTCATTGATTCTGAGTGGTTGCTTTTTTCACACGTGGTTTTCTTTCTTTATACATCAAATAGACGTGAGTTCGAAGAACAGGTATAAAAGAAATGTCCATAAACCGAGTACTAAGTTTAAAAATCAAATAAATGTAAAGAATTAGAATGTCAGCACATTTATGACAGAATGTTAAATTTTGTATATTTGATTGTTAGATTTTTGACCTTAAAAATTTTATCCGGTCAATTGTAATGCCTCTCAGAAAGCAATGTTTAATTACATTGCTTTCTGAGTAGTTGCTTTTTCTTTAATTAAATGTATTCCTTCATTAGTCAAATGGACTCGAGCTCGTAGAGATAAGACATAAGAAACGTCCATAAACTTATTGTTAAATTTAAAAATTAAATAAATATAAACAATAGAATGTCAGCATTTTAAGATAGAATGTTAAATTTTGTACATTAGAATGTTAGATTTTTGTTCCTATAATTTTCCCGAGTAAGAAAATTATAACATTATTTCATTTTATTAATACTTAGAGAATATTTTTTACTCTTAATATACATTTTTTCACTTTCCAAAATTATGTCTTAAAGAATTATGTAATTTTATTCCCTTGGTCTATCATATCGATATAAATAGGATATGTATAGGAATCTGATTCTAAATGAGTATTGATGTCTAGTATTAATCCTGGATATAGAAGTTAGTACTTTATATTTTGAATCAATGTCGTTTGACGAAGACATGTTTGCCTTTTTTACCCATTTTTTATACGAATAATCGTAAAAGTTGTAGGAAAACTATTAAGGTAAAATTACAATTCACAGGAACAAAGTTAGTATCGAAAGGGAGAAAAATTAACGTTGGACATTATATCCCAAATTATGTTTTTTTTCTCCATAAATGATAAAATACACGTTTACATTAAATACTTATGAAGCCTGTGACGTCAGGCTTGACAAATGAGCATAAAAGCAGCTTATATAGTGCAAATAAATTACAATAATGCTTGGAAACACGAAATAACTGACTAAATAAAGTCAAATAAGACAAAAACGTTCTAATTACACAGTACAGTATAACAAAATAAACAATAACACAACATTAAAACACAGTACATAATATAACGAAAAAATTTCATTTGGCGTGCTGGTTACATAACAGGTATGATTAAATAGCTATGCTGAGAAAGTTTATGTAATCCAGTAAGTGGTTTTTGTTATTGCTTATTTTTTATTTATTTATTAATTTTATTTTGTGCTTAATTTTCGACATAACTAGAACGCCGTGTCATCCAATAAAAATTGAGTATTTGGTTTTCAGAAAGAAATTGCGATTTTGAAAATAATGATATTTATTATAATGGTATTTAATATATTTTTATTTAGTATCCTACAAAATTCTGCTTTCCCCCAGAACATGAAGTATCTCACTTAATAAATAACTCATATAGTAACTTAATTAACTATAATTGAAATGATTAAAATTTGATATTTGTTATTTGAAAATAAAAATCTTAACTACTTATCGATGTCTTGTATGTATCCATAGTAACATGTCATCAAAATTTCATTGCGTTACATAGATTGATAGGCAAACATTCTATCGCAAAAAATAAGGCACGATTTATATATATAAAGATTTCTATATTGACATATAAAAATTGCAATTAATTTTTTCATTTTGAATTCCATAGAGAATAGATCAAATTAAATGTGTTATTTGCTATAACATAAAAATATTTGTAAAAAAATATGTTTCATATAACATTAGAAATTTATGGAAATGAATTTGATTATATAGTTTCGAAATATATCTTATAATTTCAAAAATATAGCTTAATAAGACTGAGAAGGCAAATTAATGAAATTATAAGTTGTTTGTTGTTTTTTATATTCAAAACTAATACCGTATCCTCTCTCTCTATATATATACTTTGAAAAATTTTAATATTACTTTTCACTTCATTGGGAAAAAAAAAGTTTTGAAGAAAATTTTGCTGTTTTTTTAAACTTAGTATACTTCAATGTAGTTTATGAAATAACAAAATATCAACAACGAATAACTGTAAATTCAAACACTAAAAAGCTGTAATAAATTATAAAAGACAGTTTAAATCATAGTAAGTTATTTATAACAATAGAATATTCAAATTAGTTGTGCATGTAACCGCTTTACCCAGCAAGACATAGTTTTATACATGCTTGTAAAAATTGAGAAAGATGCTTAATGTCTTCTTAAAAAACATTCTGCCTGCCATTCATCAATTATTATTATTCTAGAGATGACACTTTTTGAATGTACAAATGTGATGGCCTACTGTCTTAAGACATTTTCAGCTGGCAAAAGCTCTTTTGCCTTGCCAGCAAAAAGAGTAATAATTTGCGAAGGTGTTCTTAGTTGATTCATATGAAGCCAGCCATGTTGAAAACTGACCATTGAAGGAATTACATTGTAATATATACTTCTGCTGTTTCATTTATATGCAGGATGAACAGAGGAGACAAATTTTTGTCAAAGATACTACCCCACATCAGCATATCAGAGGATATTGTTGCATGCCTCTGTAAAACAAATTTCGATTGAGACTGTTAGATCCAGGCATCTCATACACGAATGTGATAGTCATCTGATCTAAGAGGAAAGCGGGATACAGCGTTGAACATTATCTACAGCCAGATTATTGATTGCCATGATGAAAGGCTGTCACAACAGCAGACCATCAATATTGTGGGATTAAAGAATATAGCCGATATGTGAGAGTAACGTCATTTTTGTCCAGTTTTAAGTTAGAGGTAGGATTCATGAATCATAAAAAAACAGCTGTATTGATTTGGATAAGGAACTATGGGAAGTTGTTGCATCAGCATACTTCCCAAAACCTAGCCTAGAATTGGACTATACCAATTAATTTGGCAGTGGTCACATGAAAGTCAACGTTATTTAGAAGCAAGGGTCAAGCAAAAAAATCTCCAAAACATTACATGCCATCGATAGAGGTATCATTTCACTTGGAGGACATTGCGGACACAACCCATTTGACGCGCTCTAGACGTCTTTAGGGAATATGCCAGGTCTTCGATTAAGTTGGATCTCAATTTCACTACTTTTGATAATGAGAATGAAGCCTCACTCAAGTCACCTCGGCTTTCCCGTAGGGAAAGTTCGAGCTTGGACTACAATCATTCGATATATTCTTTAAAGTGCAACTGTGGCTCTCTCAGATACCATGTACTCGTTTGTTGATGCTGTTGTTACTTATGACACTTGTCAAAGCTAAGCCCGCCCTTAAAGAACTAGGCGAATGAAGTCACATAGAGCGTCTTCCATTTTTGAACAGAGCACCCTCCTACGAGAGTGGAAATACGACTTGGCTCATAGATGGCAGCACCATTGAGGTCTTCCAATTTAGACATTGGAAGCCAGAGAATACCCATGGCATGGCTCCTAACACTCCTAACACAGAGATATTAAATGGGAATATGGAGGACATTGGGACCATAAGACATATTTTACGTGTCCCAGTCGCCATTAATGAACATGACTAATCTTCGGATAAGCCTGGATTCGAACTCATTACCTTCTGATAATGAGAACGATGCACTAACCAACCAGGTCACCACGTGTGTGTAACTAATGCACATTCGTGTAACTAATGCAATCAATAAATGCGAAAAGAGATGTCACGATTTTACATTTAAATAAATTTTGTTGTTTCAGATATTTAATTTATTTTCCTACTTTTTCATGAACACTTACTTATACTACAAGAAATTGAAGTTTAATTGAAGTGTTTCATTAACCAAACGCCATTTCATTGTCCATCTTACCACACATTTGTGCCTTCATTTCACTGAGAAATTCCAGTACTTTCGGACATGGATAGCAGCGATGAATGCAACAACCATTGTTGTTAGTCATGTCGGAGTGGTGCAGATAACACATATGAGCCTGTTATTTTTGATTACCTGTTATTTTAATTTTTTTACCTGTTATCTATTTTGTATCACATATTCCTATTGTACGATAATGTTTTAAGTCATTCTTTTGGCAATCAAATCTTAGACAACGCCATATTATTATTCAATGTTTCCAGATTGTCATTCATTTGCGTCTCTAGATTAGTAAGTAAAGATAAATATTCTTCAACTTTTACTGGTGTTATTTCATGTACGCTACGCAGTGGAAACGGCTACCATGACAGAAAATAATGTTCATTAATTTGAAAATTTAACATAAATTTTCAATCGAAATTTGGAAAATAATCGAATTATTTTTTTACTGTGCTCTGTGTTTTTCTTCTCATTATTTGATATTAATATACTAATAAAGTGAAAAATTTTAATGAATATTTTTGTAAATTCTGTGATACGAATAATAAGATAAATAAGTTATATTTCGAAACAAAACATAAAATTTAATATAATTTAATTAGTATTTACTAGTATATTTATCAAGGGAGAATGTGATTCCCCCTTTATTTAATGGGTCACTCAGTGGGAGGGCCATCGTGACCTCGAAAAGGGGTTGATTTTCGTAATTTAAATTCATGGACCCACCGCAGGGTCCACAAATTTGCTATGCTATAACCAGAATTATTATTTTACATGAAAAAAATGTAAATGAAAACATCATTCTTTTTTTAATGGGACAATTTATCTTTTTATATAAGTATTCCTTAATTTGGAATTCTAAATAAACTACTAGAAATTATATTCTTTAAACTAGAAAAAAGCATATAATAAAATTTCTAATAGGCAAATATACGATACTAAGAATAGTAAGCGATTGAATTTTAGAGATATTTGGATATAACAATCTTAATATGACCGTTTCTAGCAATAATAGCAACAAATTTAGAAACGTGCTTGCAAGCACTTCTTAAAATAAATAACCAGAATAACTTTTCTCAATCAATAACGTTCAAATGCGATTTGTGTATGAGAAACCTGCTGTCAATTTCTTTTAAATACCTTGTAAGAATACCACTCTTGGCGATATCAATTCTTTGGCTAGGGCAAAACTAATTGATAGACAAATCGAAATCAGTACCAATAGAACCCTCATCAGTACACTGACCAGATCAGGACAGGGCGCATCAGGGGGAGAAAGATTATAAAGACTGATCACTGCAAAAATTTCCCAGGCACCCCCAAACACCATTTTAATTGGCGATATTGCAGTAACTAAGTGACAATCCATGGTCAGACTTATACGAAGAACATTGTCTTTACTTTGAAGATGCTGTACATAAGACCTTTGGTCCTATTTAATTTTTTTTTCCTATCCATGATACGAAACCAACCAACCTTGTAAGGATCCCAAGACTATATAATTATCAGAATAATAAGAATATTGTGAGAATACACACATAGAATATTTAAAAAAATTTTCCTGACTGCTAAATTTCCCGTAAGTTACTTGTAAGCTTCTTGTGGTGCTGTGATTTTAAATGTGGAAGCAGTATATTATAATCTTATCGAAAGGTATTTAACAATGAAGAAAATTATTTACTGCTAATGAAATCTCAGAAACTTGAGAATAAAAAATTTCATGATTTTTTGTCTATCAAAAATTTCAAGGTTAAAAAGAAAAATTTGATGACAAAATATTCTCATTTTAAATATACATGAAATGCATTTAAATTATATTTAAGTCATTTAAGTAGTTTTTTATGTAACTTGCGGCTTGAAGCTAGGATCATGCTAATAACATCTCAGTTTTGTAGATTGTTCTGATTTATATGATTCAAAAGGTGATACACAAACATAAGAAAAGAAATTAAGTATTATTGTGAATCACTAAACTTAATAGTATCCATTATAATTTTTTAAATTTCCACGTAAACTATATTTTTCAAATTAATTATCATTTTAATCAGCTTTATCTCAAAGTAATTTGTTTTCTAGTCTAGTACGCTAAAATTGAATCCATTTTTTCGTGAGTAGTAAAAACAAGAAAAGAAGTGTTTCTATCATCAATTAATCAAAATAAATACTTTAATGAGTTTTATCCCAGTGTATTTCATTTTCTAGTTTAGTATGTCAAAATTGAATTCACTTGTCCATGTGTTGCAGAAAAAGGAAAAAAAATGCTTCCATCATCAATTAATCAAGATAATTATTTTAATCACTTTTACCTCAATGTATTGTATGTCATAGCTTTTTGTGCCAAAATTGAATTCACATGCCTGTGTGTTGCAGAAAAAGAAAGAGTGTTTCTAAGATATTTGTATAAAATTTGAAGCTTTTATTTAATAAAAAAATAAATAACATATCTTATTATTTTTCCATCAAAGATATTGAATGTCCTTTTTCGTACTTTCTAATAAATTATTTATATACTGCAAAGAAATCTATAAATTATCTCACACAATCTGGAACAATCTCTTTAACTTGAAAAAATTAATCAAGATTAAATTAGAATAAATCACAAATTCATAAAGCTTAACTGATGACAGCGTAAATTTTCGCCCAATTACATGATAACTGTGAAAAAATTTGAAACTTATATTTAATAAACAAATAAATAAATAACAGATCTTATTATTTTTCTTTTAAAGATACTGTATGCCCTTTTTCGTATTTTCTAATAAATTGTTTACATATATATTGTTTATATACTGCAAAAAAATCTATAAATTTTCTCACACAATCTGGAAGAATCTCTTTAATCCGAAATTATTAATTAAGAGTAAAATAGAATAAATCATAATTTCACAAAGCTTAACTGATGCCAGCATAAATTTACGCAAAATTACACGATGACCGTGAAAAAATTTGAAACTTGTACTTAATAAACAAATAAATGTCAGATCAATTATTTTTCTATTAAAGATACCTTTACTAAATATTTATTCGCGATCAAAAAATAACTCCTAAACTGTTAGCGTTTTGGTCAAACTGAACTTGAATGAATAAAAAGAATTAGAAGAAGTAAAAAATACGAATGAAAGTTCTTCAGGATAAAAACAGAACATAATTTTCACCTTAACGTTTTTTACACCCCCGAATAATCGCGTAAGAAACCGCAGACGATGCAGATTCTGTAGCCCCTTAAAATCCAACATCGATTACAGCTTCAAATTTTTACGCGAGTCCAAATGATAAATAACTTGGCGTTACGATTCTATAATATATCACCATTACCCAATTTACTTTACACGTAGGATAAATTGAAATAGATTTGATAAAAATCGAATGAAGAAGGAAATCTATTTTTTTAAAAAAGGAAAATTTCGATTATAAAATTAGGTCGGCGTCGTCTCCTTTTAAATCCAAGAAGATCACATAAGGAGGTCTGAGGGGTAGAGCTAGCTCAAATGGATTGGCCCTTATTTGGAATCTGGCCAACATTTTGAGGGGTTCAATGGATTAAGGCTTAAAGAAAGAACTCCAAAAGATACTACTGCCATCTATCAACTGCTCTTGGTACTAAATCATAGACTTTTATAAGTGCATTTGAAAAAATGCTTAATTGAAATTTAAAATATCAAAAAAACAGATGAAAAACGAATTCTACTGTTAGTAATCTCGATGTAAGTTTCTTAAATTTCATAGAAAAAGTTTCAATTGCATTAGAATTTAATTCAAGAACAAAATTGAGTGATAAATTGTGTAATTCCTAATATCACGTCCGGTTTTACTATGTGTTATAACTTAAATAAAATCTGATGATAAATTTTTTAATACTTTTACAAGAATTTTTCCATTATTTAATTTTATATTCCTTGAATATCACACCATTACCCAGTCTATGTTATAAGTAAAATGTTAAAGCTATAAATAAAAATATTTTAATAAAAATCGTAATGAACTTGAGATTTTCGTTTATTAAAATTAGGAATGAAAATAGAAAAAGAACATAGCTCTGGCATTAAATATAGCTAAACTTTTTGGAGTGTATTTTTTTTTATTCTTTTATGATTCCTAATTGTTAATTGTTTTTTAATCTAATTTCTGATTGAAAATAATTTGTTGAATATATTCTAATTTTCTGATATGATAAAACATGTAATTTTTTGATGTTTAATTTAAGTAAATATAGATTTATTATTTGGTATATGAATTGATGAATATCTTTATCTTTGAATGTAATGATGACAATAAAAGCTAGCTTGGCAAATATACATAACTATCAATTAGAAATAGTGACTTAAAAATGATACAGATATCAAACAAAAGAAATGCATACATATTTCCAAGTAAATATTTTTTCAAAATATAAAAATTTTACTGCATTCTTTTTAAACTTGAAAATCGTTAGTGTACGGAATAATTTGTTTTGAATTTATTTGTAATTGTGTTTACTTGAAAAGAGTTTTATTAAAAATTAACAAAGAAAATTATGAAAGCATTCTAATAAATAAAATTCATTCCCATTTTCATTTTTAAAAATATTTTTTATAATTTTAAGATTTAATTTAATTCAAATTTAATAAAAAAAAATTTAATTGAGAAAATGATTTATTTTTTCTATAAGTTTCCATATTTATTTGAAATTAGAAAATAAGGGAAGTAATCTAATAAAAATTTCAGACAATGGTAAAAGTGTAAATTTTAGATTTGATTTAATAATACAACAAAATAAAATTCTCAATTTCTGTTTCTTTCTTTAGAGGATATTATCATTTTTAAACTTGGTATTGTTATAAAAATGAAGTTATTTATTTCAAGTGTTAAAATAACGTATCAGTAAATTTCATAGTTACGAATATTTATATATAAATTACTATCTGGTTTAGATGAGCATGACCGTAGTAAAGTGGAATTGGAATTAATGATATTTAGTTACATATTATTAAGTTAAATATATATATGATCGAATCGCAAGAATTCGTCGCAAGTAGTTCGAAATTTTCTAAACTCTCATATATTGCACATACTACTAATTAAGATCATTGAAAATAGTACTTATATATAAATCCAACTTTCAGTTTAAATGTTTAAATACGATTAATAACGATTTACGGTATTGCATTAAAGAAGTATGGAGAACAGTTCTTAAGTAAACGATGTTATCTTGAGCGAATTCGATATAACCTGAAGACAATTATTTGATTCAACCACTGTCTTCGGCATCTCTGCTAATAATTGACAAGAAGCGATAAGAGCGAGCATAATGCGATGATGTTGCATAGAAAGAGTTAAAATTAACGTCCGTAGAGATGTCTTCATGAAATTTTAGAACAACAGAGCAACCCCTGAAGAGGTCACCATCCATATCATTTTGGTGCCACAGAAGACAGCAAGACGAATCCTTGGCTACAATAAGATGTAAAATGCCTCTGCAAATAGTCATGTCCAATAATCAAAAAGAAGCAAGCTATTCCTGCAGATCGAGGCAGGGAACTAGGGACTCTACTACTTTTGTTGAGCAAAATATTCCAGCTTCTACCACAACTGCATACTTATGCACGATGGCTCTATTATTTTTTCTGTTTACTGTAAATGATTACTTTAATGTTATACAGACGAGAATCAGATAGTGACATAAGTGATCTTGCTTTAGCAAGCCTACCAGTCGGCTCATTTCCAAAAACTTCACAATGGCTAAGAATCTATTGTTGGGTAATGCTTTTCCTAGACTTTACAACCTCAATTAACTTCATTATAGAGAAATTAACTCGTCTAAGTATAAATATGAGCTCGATGAAACATTTACAAGCAGAACAGGAATATTGGTTAACAGGTCACTTAAAAGTATATAAATGTAACATTATAAGATGGTTAAATGTGAATTTTTCACATTAAGACAGTTGAGGATGCAATTTAATTAATAGTTCAACCCCTCAAAGTTTTATAGAAGGTAAGTCAAAACTTACAATAGATGAAGAGTATATTGGCATAATATCGTCAAAAAAGATTGTAGGAAAGCGGTTTTATTGTAGGTTCCACCTGAATATCTGTTGTTGATATTCAGGTAGAACTTGGTGTATGATAATAATGACACTTGGCAAGGAAGCCAATAGCCCCAGTCAGGGCTGGGCAATATAAGCCGTGTACAGCGTCTTCCGTTTTTGAAAAGAACATCCCATATGAGGAAGAAAGTACGACTTTGGCTGATTAGATGGCCGCACCATCTGGACCTCCTAATTTAGAGATTGAAGACAGAAAAGACCCAAAGTCTGGATTTTAACACCCCACGAGGTATAAATTTGAAATAGAGGACATTGCGACCAAGACAAATTTTATGTGCCCCAGTCACCATTGCAAGGGTATAAAATTAGTACCTCTGGGGATGGTTGAAGCGAGGCTATGGGTCTTTACTGGTTTCAATTTCTAAATTGGAAGATTCCGATAGTGCTGCCGTCTATCAGCCCAAAGCCGTACTTCCACCTTCGTATGAGGGGGCTCTATTCAAAAACGGAAGACGCTCTCTTTCTGACTTCATTCGCCTAATCTCTTGACGGACGGGCTTGGCGTTGCCAAGTGTCATAAGTAACAACAACTATTTTTAAGTGGTTGCCAAGACATGCATATGTTGCCATTCGCAGTTTTTTAATGATTAGAAGTGTCGAATTTAATCTTTGCGTTTACCCGTACGTTCATTCTCATACTTCTTATATCAAATACTGATATTTCCTGTTAGAAATATTATCGAAATGACATGACTGTCTTGTTCTCTCGATCATAATCCTATTGAACATGAGCATCATTCATAAAGAACAAATTTTTGGTCACCAATTTTCTTTGAATAATCTAGTTTTATGATATGAATGGCCATTGCAGATAACGTGAGTTATTGGTGAAATCATAAATCACTTGTGACGTTTCAGCGAGGTTATTGGTGCCAATGGTAATTATTTACTGAACAATAACTTTTATGCTTAATTTGTCTGTGTGCAAATAGGAGATTTCATTAATTCTTGCTGACAATAAACACAGTATTCATTATTACATTTATGTGCATTTCCTGTTATGAGTGGCATAATAAGTATTAATTTGTTTGTATATCTTTTGACTTAGTCGTTTCTTACTTGATTCTTAAGTATTGGAAATTTCTACCTAATTAATTTCTTCATTTAAATAATTTTCATAGATTAATTTATAGTTACTCGTAACAAATTTTATATCTGTTTCAGATAATAATTTGCCATTTTACTAAATAGTTTCATTATATTCCTGCGAACTCTTCTCGATGAAAATTCTAAATGGAAAAATTAATGATTTTTTAATTAATCCTTTGAGAACTAAATTATTCGAAGATTGTGTTGTTTTAAAATAAGCAGATGAATAGTCTCACTCAAAGTAACGTAACCAAAGGGTTCAAAACAATTTTAAATAAGGGTTAAAGGCGCATATGTACCCAAAGTGTTAAAAAATTTTAAGTATTCAAATTTTGATAAAAATAATAATTTAAATTTATTAATTGTAATTTAAACGTATAAAAAAACAAAAAAAAAAGAAAAAAAAACGAAAAAAAATGAAAAAAACAATAATATTGATGAATTATTTTTAATTAAGAATTATTTTGCTATTTTATAAAGAAAAAATAATTAAACTTCTTTGTAATAGTTTATTATGGAATTTTTTGAAAGCACTTCTGTTATATATCAGTTTAGTAATTCCTGCTAAACTTATTCAATGAATAAAACCATAGACTCAGGCAATTGCTATGGAGCTTAGTCCTATGATACTAATGTTATCAGTTTGATAATCAGTTCATTTATGTAGTTGTTGACAGGCATATCTCTAATATACTTGTTTTTGAAATTTGTAGCAAAAATTTTTATAACTTAAATTCAATTTACCATCAACAGGAAATAATAATAAGGAGATGAAAATTTATATGTTGAAAAAAAAAAAAAAAAAAAAAAAAAAAAACTCGATTGTTTTTTGTGAATAACTTTAAAAACAATACATTCCATTATTAATAATTATTTTTGGGATTAATGCTAAAAAATATGATTTCACTTTATATTTGAATTATACTTGAAACTAATTAAAATAAAATAAAAAAAGTAGGATAAACAATTTTATCATTATTTATCATCTGTAATAAACAATCCTGCATATTACTAATGTTTATAATTCATTTCGTTACTTATCTTTGATATGTAAGGAACGCTGATATTTATTTTAATATATCTCAAATCGAAAATTAAATATTAATACATTCGCAGAAAAAATATTTAATTTTCATATTTGAAATCACAAAAAGAGTTTTATATTTATTTATCAATTGTGCACTAATAAACTACCAAATTAATACCTCTGGGAGTGTTAGGGCCCTAGCCTTGAATCTCAGTGACTCTGTGACTTCTTGTATCTAAATTGTAAGACCCAGATGGTGCTGCCCTCTATGAACCAAAGTCGTACTCCCACCCACGTAAGGGGTGCTTGTTCAATAACAGAAGACGCTCTTTTTCACTTCATTCCCCCAGTCCCTAACGGATGGGCTTGGCTTCGCCAAGTGTCATAAGTAACAACAATAACTAATCATGATTAAAATTTTATGCATGTTTAAAATATATGATTCTAAAGCTGCTTAAGTCTTGAAAATCAGTTTTAAATTTACAAGTTTGCGTTGAAGAATTGCTAAAAAAATATTTCATATTAAAACTATAAAAATCATCAAAAACTTTTATATTATTTAAAATGCAAAATAAAAATTTGTAATTAAAAAAAAAATTCATCTTAGTATCTTGATATTTGAGTCATTCAATTTTTCTTTTTTGTGTCATTGCCTGGTCATAATTAATGATCAGATAATTGAAAAAAAAATCTGTGACAATTTTTATGAATTAAATAAAATATTTATAGCATTTAAAATGATTTAAAATTAAATAGAATTTTCTGAATGTCGCACTTTCTCAATGACGTATATATGAAATTTAATAATTGAGGGAAAGGATCTTTTTTTAACAAAAATACGAAGATAACAGTTAATTTTTTTAATCAGTGATGATTTTTAGTTTAATTGCATTTACTTATTTCTATAAAAAATTTACATTTTTGCTGACAGTAAAATAAATTCATTTGTAGCAGTAATAGTTATTAAATGGTTTCAAAAAGTAATTTTAAAATCTGACATGCTTCTTGCATTTGACAGTCAACACATATTTATTTTTAAAAAAATGTTAACTGTGAACTTTTTTTAGATTTTTGTTATTTTTCATCGAATATAAATAATTAAATTAATATGATTTACTTAAAAATAAAAAAAATTAAGTGAAAATAACTATGCTTAAAAATTCATTATTTTATTTTTTTTTATTTTTCCTTTACATTTGAAGCCATAATATATATATGAGTATTCATTTAGGTATTAAATACATATTCAAAATGAATATTTATATGAAAACCTTCATGAAATGTAGGATATGAATTTTATTATAAAAGCCTTAGTAAATCAATTGACATCAAAATTTAAAATTATATGAATGAAAAATTAGGTATAAAAATGTAATTTAAAAAATATTTTAATCAAATTTTTTAGAGCGATTAAATTTAAAATCAAAATTAAAAATATTTAAAAAATTTTTTGTTAGAATATATTAGTAAATTTTATGTGAAAAATATTTCCTAAAACAGAAATTGTGTGCAATATTTAATTCTATTTATGATATGATGTGATAGAAACTTATGCAAATTCACATATTTCTTAACCTGTAATAAATAAATGCATACAAAAATACCATCCCTAAAAATTAATAGCATCTTCTAATAAATAACTCACGAAATAATTAGTAAAAAATACAAGCATCTCAAAAATAATACAAGATATAAAAAATATCAAGAAAAACCATTTTATATACTAAATAGAATTTTGTAAACTAAGTTATAAGCTAAATTTTATTTTCCTTTAATTATTTTGTGCTTTCCAAAATGGCATCAATATATTCATTTAAAAAAGCTATTCTAAAATTGTGTTATTTCCTTGCAGCTTATCCATAGATGGCAGCACTGAAAATAGAATCTATTTTTAACGTTTACAATTTATAGACGTATGAAAAAGCTAAATATAAAATCTTATTTTATTTCTAGAAAGAAAGAAATGACAAAAAATTTCTTAAGCATTATTATTTTTTGTAAATTCACATGTGATTTCTTGCAAGAAATATAAAACAGAAACATATATGCATTTTCTGATAATAGACCTTTTTGTGAAATATTAAGTATTCCTATTAAAAATTAATTGCAAAAATAGATTCTAAATTATAAAAAAAATATGCTTCTTTAAAATTATTAATAGACATGGAATATTGAAATCGATTACGGTTTTTTTTTTTTTTTTTTTTTTTTTTTTTTTTTTTTAAATCATTAAGTTTTGAAGTAAACTTGAGAAAAAAAATTAGCAGTCAATTTTTCTTTTATTTTTGTGGTCTTTACGAATGTTTAAATTTTTATTTAACGTCATTAAGTATTTTATATAAAATTTGACTTTTCTATAATTTCTTTTGGATCTGTTTTAATTTTTAATTTTTTTATTTTTTATTATTACTAATTTTAAAAACTTTAATTTCTTCTAATCTATCTTTACTATTGATTAAAACATTAAATATGCGTCACCACTTTAATATTTTATGGATGACAAATATTTTGTACATTAGTCTTAAGTTTAAAATATATTTAATTCATCCTACAATAAAAATACCCAACTTATAAATGAAATAATATTTAATTAATATTAAAACAAATATTTTATTCAGTTTATATAATTTAAATATTTCTTACTCAAAATGTTTGTATATCACAAAGCAAAATTTTATTTTGAGCATTTGAATAAATTTATTAATCAAGGAACATTTTCCTACATTGCACTCATTTATTCAATTGTGTATGAGACTGAATTATTTTCATTTATTAATTTGACTCTATTGAATATAAATAATTCAGTCGCATAGGGTAAGATATATTTTTTAGCATTCTGCATCATGACACAATTTTTCTAATAAATATAAAGTAATTATAATAAAATTTTTTTATTAATTGAAAATGCTTAAATAGCCTGCAGAAATTTTAATTAATCTAAGTTACTTTATGGCATTATTAATTAAAATTTTATCCAAATAAAATTTTGAATGTAAAATTCAATTTATTTATCTAAGGTTTCAAACATCATTCTACATGTATATCAGCGTGAAACTGAATCACATACTTTAAAAAAATTACCACAGTATGAAATTTTACATAGGCATTCAATTAAAATTATTCAGCAAAAATATTTCGCAAGAGTTAACTGGTCACTCAACAATTTAAATGGTTTTCTTTCTTTTAATAATTTGATATTGATAAATTAAAATAATTGACTCATATGAAATTAAAGTATATTTTTCAATTTTTTGTCTACAACATGAATAATTTCTTATTGATATAAAAGAATAATTAAATTTTATTTTGAAATAAAACATTTTGCATCATTTTAGTAAATCTATGTAATATATCTTTAGAGTTGTGTCCTTATAATTATTACAAATAAAAGGGGCTTTAAATATTTAGCAACATTTTACAGAAAATGAATTTATTATTTTTATTCTCATCCATAAATAATGTCTGCAACTCAGAATATTCATTGTAATTCAGAATATGAATTTTTTTTATATTTCAAGATAATTATTGATGAAATATATAATGCATTAAAGTACGAATTACAGGTACAAATAAAGAAAGATAATGAACTAATTTTAAAGAAGGAACAAAAATAATTAGTCTAAGAGAGTCAAGCAATACTTCTTATTTTTATATTAAAATGTCACTTTTCAAAAAAATGCATAATATTTCTGTAAATAAATAATTGCATATAAATTCCATATTGTTTCTTCCCATTATATAAATATTTTTTATTATTTCATCATTTCATCATTATATATATATATATATATATATATATATATATATATATATATATATATATATATCTTATAATTTTGGAAGCTTATTTTTATCTACATAAAAGTTAGATATTTATCATTATTTTTCTATGGGTTACAAAGAAAAAATAAATCAGATATTTATGGAATGATTATAAAATAGGAATGCTTTAAATGGAAATGACGAGAATTTCATAAAAAATTTCAGCTTAACTTATTACTTTTAAAAATTTAATATACAAATTTAGAAATGGCTTAAAATATTAAACTATTTTCTTCTACTAATTAATATTTTATTAAAGTGATTATTTATTTTAAAAAGGTTACTAAGAAGCATATATTTACAGACAAAATACATATGCACTATAATCATTTATAACCTGTACATATATTTTTAGCCATACTGTAACATTGCGCCATCTCTTGGTAAAAGAGTTAAAAATCAAACAGGAATATGATTATTTGTAGACTTTTTAGTTTTAAATTATACAAAAGAAAGAAAAAGAAATTATAAATAACAATGATAATAATTGCATTTTTTACTATTCCTAAAAATACATATACTAAAAATGTATGTAAAGAATATGTTGATTAATCAGTTAGTCAAAAAATCTTGAAATTTTCGTAATCATGTAAGTAGGAATATAATTGCAAGAAGTTAAGTTAAACTATAAAAATTTATAATAAATTAATAATGATATAAAATATACTTCTATTTATAAATAATAATTATGATAGTAAAATTATAATAATATTATAAAAATTGTACTATCTTAATTATAAATAATAATTACGGTAGTACAATTTAAATCTTAAAATATACGCTGCAAAGTTTATAAAAAATTTTAGTCATTAGAATATAGTTAAAAAATTATTAAAACAATTTTATACGAATAATAATAATTGTTATTATTTCATGTTAAATGCACATTGAAAATTTCGATTTCCAAAACAAACAAACAAAAAAAAAGATAAAAAAAAAAAGATTTACTATCATAATTATTATTTATAAAGTTGTGATTAAAAATTGAAAGTTTTGAATCTTTCTCTCTCTCTCTTTATATATATATATATATATATATATATATATATAATAAATATTTTTATTTTTTGGTTGAAAATTTTCTCTAATTATTTTATTTTATTTTTGTAAACTATTTTAATTTGAAGCAGTAAAAATGTCCTATCATAATTCAAATATTAATATACTTTTTATAGAATCTGTATTTAAATAACGACCTTTTCAAGCTGATAATATTATAAATCCAGATCATACACAAAATGTAAATCTGTTTCCGCAAACATTTATGTATACAGTTTTAGAAAATGTTCGGAGTTCTTTGCCTTATGTTTGTTGTAGAATGGTATGTGTGTGCTTTTTACTTATTGTCAAAGAACAAATTATGGGAATTTTAAAGAATGCACGAGTTACCCGTACTTTCTATTTAAGAAATGAATCTTATGATGGAAAAATTCATCGAAGTATAGGTTATCGTAGAGATTATTAGTAAATAGAACACACTATTTACAACAAATTTGTACTCTACTTCTCCATTTATCGTGCTCATTGTTGGTACGAGGTTTGTCCTCAAAATGAGTTCTGTTTCCATTTCTCTCCGCGGCAGCGCTGTGATCGTAGCTCCGAGCATGCGCGTTTGTTACTCTGTCTAAAGGAGAAGAAATGTTCGTCATTTTCAAATCGCTGATGGCAACATGTTCTTCGTACTGCTTCTTTCTAGTGTCAGCCTTTATTGAAAATGCCACCTCTTGTGAAATCAGACATGTGATTCGTTTTCTAAATGCGAAGAAAGTTAAGCCAATTACAATTTATCGGCAAATCTGTGAGGTTTACGAAAAAAAATGCTATGAGTGATTCAATGGTTAGAAGATGGGTCAAGCAGTTCCATGAAGTACGTGATCAAGCGCACGACGGAAAGCGAAGTGGACGTCCGGTTTTGGTTACTGATTAACTAATTAATGCAATTGAAGAAAAGCAAAATAGTAAGTTTACAATTAGTGCTCTTGCTATGAAATTTCCGCAAATCTCA
Organism: Latrodectus geometricus; assembly: GCA_026290005.1. Taxonomy (NCBI): domain Eukaryota; kingdom Metazoa; phylum Arthropoda; class Arachnida; order Araneae; family Theridiidae; genus Latrodectus; species Latrodectus geometricus. Next base: position 19,000 of record JAPDSC010148123.1, read on the forward strand.
CCATTACTAATCACGAGCTGAAAGAACATGTTGCCACAAGGTTGAAGACACAGGCGGAAACCTTTTATAAAGAAGGAATTCAAAAACTTGTGCCACGCTATGACAAGTGCCTACAAAATTTCGGAAGCTATGTTGAAAAGTAGATTAACAGTTGTAAATGTTTGTACAATAAATTTGTTTCTGTATCTGTACACATTTATTTTATATAAACAAAGGGAACTTACATTGAGGATATATCTTGTACAACACCGGCTATTATTCACTTACAAAGACAATTCCACATATTTGCTGTGGAAAAATAAAATTCAAATCCCTTCACATAATTGAATATTGGTGGGATATGAACTTAAAATTTAATATTCGGAAAGCAAGCATTTAACAATTAAGCCTTTGATATTTTAACCTTGCTTCTTGTTATAATTTCTCAAATGGTTCTCATAGAACTAGTAATGTAGCTTAAGAACTTAATTTCTTAAAGGAAATGTTTTTCTGTTACTATTTAAATAAAATTATCTATCTTTGAGTAATATAGAAGTTAGATGTTATATTTTCTGTATTTACATCCATGAGTAGACACAGAAAAAACAATCACATATTTCTATATAACTTAATTCAAAGATAGATCATTTTATTGAAATGAGTTTAAAATTATAAGGTTTGATGTTGCAATTTTAAAATCCATTCACAGTATAAATATCAACCATCACAATTTAAACAAGTTAGAAGTAATAAAAAAACACAAATTTGATACTGTAGAATATTTATGGAAATTTAATTTATAAATTTTAAACTGGAAATTCACTTAAAATTACGTGTTTAAATTATTGTTTAAATCGATTGACAATACAGATTTCAATTATAGGCCACGGTGGCCTGGTTGTTTAATGCATTGTTCTAGTTAGCGGAAGTTGAGTTCGAAACTCGACATATGCGAAAGTCTGTAGTATTCACAAATGGTAACTGGAGTACGTTAAATATGTTATAGTTGCAATGTCCTCCATGGTCCCATTTCAAATTAATACCTTTAGGGTTGTTTGGAAACAGGTTATAGTTGTTCTCTGGTTTCCTCTCTAAACTAGAGGACCAAGATAGTGCTGCCATCTATGAGCCAAAGTCGTACTTTTAACCTCGTATGGAGGTGCTCTATTCAAAAACAGAATATGCTTTTTCTGACTTCATTCACACAGTCCCTGACTTCACCAAGTTCCATACGCAACCACAACAGACTTCAACTATTAGAGGATTATAACGCTGTTTCTAATTTAGAAGTGAATCCAACGTTCCTCTAAAATTTTCATTCACAGAAACTTATCAAAGTAGTAAAAATATCTATGAATAAAAATGACTTTAAGGAATGTGTTTCGTAAGCAATGATATATAATCCTAGTGAACAGTTTATTTAATATAAAAAAATACATCATGATAGTATGAAAAAACTTTATTACTTTTGCATTCGTCTTGAATTTTATAAAAAAAAGTGTAAAATATCAGATCATATAGACTTTTAAAGATGATAAATTAAGAGAGTCTGAGTAGATAGAGCAAGTCGAATGAAACGTCTAAATTTTAAGAATTTTAGACAGACACGATGTGTGCAGTCACTACACCATACACACATTGCTCGTTAAAAAATGCATACATACATAGCAGTACAGGCGAGCCTCAGTCTGTACCTTAAGGTTAACGGGTTTGGAACATCACCCATAATTAAGCAGCTTTTGAGCCACTGTCAGGTGACGAGGTCACATCTGAGCTGGCACCCTCTTTTTCACATCTACGCCATACCAGGATTTTTTAAGTCACAGATTAACGTGGACACGTTTCCTACCCACAGAGCTTCAGCAACTCACTGAAGAAGAAAATGTGGTCACGCTCCCAGTCACTGCCCCCCCCTCACAAATGATGTATCCCTTTGATGATCTTAAGTGGTGTGAAACTGCTGAGCCATGGAGCTTGATAGGTAAAAAAAGAGTGAGCTGAAGTTTCCTCGGAGTATTGAAGTAGGCTTCAATGCTTGAAAAATAAATAGAATTGTAGCAAAAATCGTCATCAGAATCCCATATTCTCTAGTATCAATTATTGCAGTAAAGAGGCTCCATCATTAACTGAGCATTTAAGATGAATCAGCAATTCACCATCATATAACTACTAATGAAAAATGTCATCTGTAGTAGATTCTCAACAGTATAATCTGATCAAGTGCTAAGTAGAATACAATTGTATGGTAGAAAAGTCACATTTTTATATTTTTCACCACGGCTGGACGGGTACAAATTTGGAAGGCAATTGCAAAATCTGCACAATATATGATCGCAATTATTTTCTTCCAACAGTAAAAGATTCAGACGGATCTGTTATGGTATTGATAGTAACGTCAAGTTATTTTTAATGCCCCATTTGTGGCACTGAAAGAAAGTATCACAGACAGGAATATAAAAAAGTTATAGTCTATGAGTGCAACCTATAATGCAAACTTCGTTTCCAACAAGAAAAGGAAATTATCTAAGATGGTAAATTTGAAACTTATCCAACCATAGTTTGATGAACACACAAAAAATATGTATACCGTGGCATCCATTCTCCTCTGATTTCAATGCAATGGAACTGTTGTGTTCTTTTTAGAACGATTGATCTACAATTGATGTGTTCTAACAGGTACTTTTGCAATATCTGTATAAACGATATTATATTCCCATGAACAATGTTCAGTGTTTATATAGTTCGATTTTCAGGTGAACCCAAACCATATTATATCCCAAAAGAGGTCCCATTTTATTATTAATAAGAAATTAATAAGAAAATTAAGGGTTTTCCGTTAACTTGAAAAAACGGCTTTATACACCTGAATAATGCAACTTAAATCTCATAACTCACTTACATATATGTATAGGGTGATTCTAAATTGTTTTTACAAATTAAAAAGGATAATAGAACCCATCCAGACAAGCAATAATGACATGAAAACATAGGGCCGAATTCCACTCTAAGAGGTAGAAGAGAGGAATTCTCATCTGAACAAACAACAGTGTTGGGTAAGCGAATGAATAATACCAAAATTTTCCAAATCATATTTATTTTTAAGTGAAAACCTCACAGCAAATACTCAAAATGTCAACAACGTGTTTCGTTGCACAGTTCACACAGCGAAGATTCTCGAAGGCAAACTCTCTCGAAGATTCCTAGAGTTAATTTTCCCCGTGGCAACAACAATTATAACCACAAGATCTTCAGCCGAGTCCACAGGTGCCTCATACCCTAAAGATTTCATGTGCTTCAAGAAGAAAAACTCAAGTGGAATAAGGTCCGGTGAGCGAGGAGACCAAGCGACAGATCCACTTTGGTCAACCCATCGTGCGGGATAGCATTCACCATAATTTTCGGACGAGGTTGTCCAAATAATACATAAGCGATGATGATGCGCCGTTTTTAAAACGCAATGGCTACTCTGATTGGCTTTCTCCGGTAACCAATAAGAGCAAAATGCTGTTTCTTCTTTGTGAAAATTTTTAATACGGTAAATTCGTGATAGATTATTCATGTATTTCTACTTTCTTCTTTTCTTCCTCTCAGATTGGAATATGACCCTATGTAATTTTTGCTTGTATGGATGAGTCACCCTTCTTAATGTGTAAAAACAATCCAGAATCACTATATTATATATGCACTCCTGGCCATTAAAATTGCTACACCAGGAAGAAATGTAGATAACAAAATGATATTTATTGGACAAATATATTATGCTAGAAATAACAAGTGATTAAATTTTCAAAACATTTGGCTTGATAGATCCTGAGAAATCCTTACCCAGAACAATCACCTCTGGCAGTAATAACAGCAGTTGTACGTCTGGGCATTGAGTCAAACAGAGATTGGATTGAATGTACAGGTACAGATGCCCATGCAGCTTCAATACGATGCCACGGTTCATCAACCGTAGTGACTGGCGTTTGGTGACGAGCCAGTCGCTCGGCAACCAGTGACCAGACGTTTTCTATTGGTGAAAGATCTGGAGAACGTGCTGGCCAGAACAACAGCCGAACATGGTCCGTATCAAGGAAGGTCCGTACAATACCGGCAACATGCAGTCGGGCATTATCCTGCTGAAATGTAGGGTTTCGCAGGGCTCGAATAAAGGGTAGAGCCACGGGTCGTAACACACCAGAAATGTAACGTGCACTGTTCAAAGCACCGTCAATGCGAACAAGAGGTGACTGAGACGTGTATCCAATGGCACCCCATACCATCTCGCCAGGTGATGGGTCAGTATGACGATGACGAATGCACGCTGCCAGTGTGCGTTCACCACGACGACGCCAAACACGGATGCAATCATCATGATGCTGTACACACAACCTGGATTCATCTGAAAAGATGACGTCTCTCCATTCGTAAGCACAGGTTCGTCGTTGATCACACCATTGAAGGCACTCTTATCTATGACGCAGCGTCAAGGGAAGCCGCAGCCATGGTCTCCGAGCTGAGATTCCATGCTGCTGCAAACGTCGTCGAACTGTTCGTGCAGACACTTGTTGTCTTCCAAACGACCCCATTTCTTGACTCACGGCTCGTGACGTGGTTGCACGATCCATTACGGCCATGCGGATAATATGCCTGTCTTCTCGGCTGTTAGTGATAGGTGGCCGTTGAGATCCCACATGGCCTTCCGTATAACCGTCCTGAACCCATCGATTCCATATTCTGCTAACAGTCATTGGATCTCGACCGACGCGAGCAGCAATACTGTGATAAGATAAACCGCAATCCCGGAACGCTACAATTCGAACTTTATCAAAGTCAGAAACGTGCTGGTACGCATTTCTCCTTCATACACGAGGCATCACAACAACTTTTCACCAGGAAACAACTTTCAAATGCAATTTGTGTATGAGGAACCAGCTGAACAATTTCCTCATTTAAACATAATGTAGGTGTCGCTACTGGCGCCTGTTTTGTCTGAATGCACTGAAAAGCTAATCATTTACATGTCACAGCACCTTCTTCCTCTCTTATAACTTTCACGTCTGTAGCATGTCGCTTTCTTGGTGGAGCAATTTTAATGGCCAGTAGTGTATATAATATTAATTAAGAAAAAAATTATCGTACGTTACTTTAAACTACAGAATCGGGTAATATATATTGGCGATGTGGTTTGGTTATTGTTATTTTCATAAATTAAAATATGAATGTCATATACGATAATTACGTGATCCAAAAACAATCAAACATTAAAAAATATTTTCATGATAAAAATCTGAGGATTTATAACATCACCGTCTTTTTCATTACACGATAAAAATTTGCAAACAAAAAGTTATCTTTTTAACCATTTAATTTATCGGGTATTGGACTCGCTGTCACTTAAATGCCCTCATTTCCTTATTACTTACAAGTAAAATGAGAAAAAAAATGCGAGAGAATGGATTACAGTGCTCAGTATATACCCTTGTTACTTTCGATTTCCTTATCGATTTATCATTTGTTTCTTAATCGATTTTCCGAAATCGATTCGCAACTTTTGAATTATGTGCATTATATAGGAGCATCAATTTGTCAGTGTTTAGTTTTATACTGTTTCCTTCATGAAATATTCAAGTTCATTTTCAATTTCGCTGTTTCGTCTGGTGAATTTTTCTGGAGGATTCATTATTCGTGTTTATGCTTTTTCTTCAAAGAAGATAATTCTATCGGAGATTTTTTCACTGTTCTTGACCTAGATTTATAGTTACAAAGATATTTTTTGTTTTTCACAGATGTATTTCAGGTGGTTTTGAGTTTTTTAATTAGTCGAGGTTATGTGGTAGCCCTGATAATTACATACATATTTTATTATAGCTAGATAATTGGTATGTTTCTTATCTAACAAAGTAGTTGTTGTTATTATTGTAACAGTTATGCTAGCAGTATGGCTACGCTGATCCACTTTTACAACTGAACCGTAATTTGGAGAGGAGTCAGACTTATCCAGTACACAAATACCATTGGTACCCGTTTATAGAGTAGGCAACCATTCATACTTCAGTCATACAAGGAAAGAACCAAGACAGGAGAGAGAGAAAGTACAATGACCGAACCTGATCCTCCCTATCCGCAATCAGGTACGCTGACCACTAAACAGGGTGGGATTACATTTTAGTAAAAATCTTAAATACTTTTTTGCTTTTTACTTTTTTGCATTTTAGTAAAAAGCATAATCAGACAGCCGATTCGACCTGTTTTTCAGTGTTTATTGGGTCTAATTTTTATCATAAAATTAACTAATCGTTGACAAACATGTAATGAATCAAGTATTTGTCTATTTCTTGTTCTTAAAAAATAATATTTTATTTCCTTAATTTCACTTCCGCTTCCTTGTCAACCTAAAGACTGCCAATTGGTATTTGGCTCAGTTTAATGAGTATTGTTTTTAAGACTTATCACTTTCGGTAATCTCGGCTTCAAGCAAGACATTAATAATGCGGAACACCAAGTAAAACATGGGATAAATATTTGGTAATGATTAAAAGTATTCAAACCTTATCAGCGAATTTTTTTGTCGAGTGACAGCCAGGCTGGCAATATGGTGTAACTTGTTCCACTTTTTCAACTGATCCGCAATTTGGTGTTTAGTCCGACTTTTTCATTACACACACATGCCACGAGTACCTGTTTATAAGGTAGGCTTCATACTCCATTCATACAAAGAAAGGACAAAGACAGGATAAAGAGAAAGTGTATCCATTCCCGAACCGGGATTCGAACCCAGCGTCTCCCTATCCACAGACAGGCACTCTGACCACTAGACAGATTGGGCGAAGAGCCTTCATGAATTAGCCCGCTTAATAACTGCTTGTAATTAATTTTCAAGAAATCAAAATAGCTTTACGAAATGAATTACTATTTCGAAAAAGAAGGAGGAATTTTACTAAACATGTTTATATTACATATGCGTGTACATATATGCTTATTGACGATGGTTAAGTGAGAAAAATCTTAATAAAACATTCAAAAACTATTTTCAGTTTAGTGGAAATATGATATCGTTAGAAAAGCTGATTGTAGTACAACTGATTTGAAAGTGAGGCACATGGTCTCTCATGACCTTTAGAAACGATTCACACCATCGCAAAAGATGCTCGTTGACTGCAATTTTATAAGAGTGAGTTGATGTCTTGTCAAGTAAAGTTGAGTAATAGGATCAAATTGATCCAAAAGTGTCCAAGACAGCTCTGGCCACATCAATAACTTCCGTGGAATGGAGGGGTTGATGCGTGAGATAGAGATGAATCAAAGATGTGGTCGGTAGAGACTTCGGTGTCTGTGCAGTGAGGACAACTTCTGCATCTTCAATGGCCATTGGGAGATATCTTTATTCCCTTGAAGTGCTTAGACCTGGATCTTGCTAATGCTGTGGAGATAGCATGGTCACAGTTTCGGTAAGGGATGGAGTGATTCCAAGCATTAAAGCTAAACAATTATATTGAACTACTCATGGAAGAGAAAAGTCACCAGGACCACCGACAAGATTGGACTTCTACTTGTTGGTCCATGGAACATATTTTCTTTTCTTACTACCACCCAAAGTAAAAATATGGTTGAGTTGATAATCTGGAATGACATATATACACATAAGCACACTCCATTACCCAAGTTGTCCTTAAGTTCTTATCACTACCTGGTAATTCGATAATATTAGGTTCATAATTCTTAAATTGCATCCCAAAATATCTCGGGGACAGAATATGTCATAAAGTTTGCTATTTCACTTTAAATTAAAGTTACTTTATTAAATTACTTTATTTAAAATACCTGGATTTTAAACTAAAGAAAAATATCTTTAATTTCAAATTCGGCGAAACGGGTAATGTTTTAAAATTATGCCAATGAACATTTGAATTGAATGTTCATTGGTATAATTGAATGAATGAACCATTTGTTAATATATTAATTAATATTACTACGTTTGAAACTAATAGATAAGCATAAATAAAAAAATAAAAAATAAAAAACCTAATTATTAATATATTGCTTATTTATGTCGACATAAAATTACTAAGCACTATCTTTGAGCCTATATCAATTAATTTTGTTTTGGGGCGATATCAAGACACAATGTTATTATAACTACTAAAAATACTAAAAATAATTATTAGTCTAAACATAATAATTTATTTCTAATAATCCTTTTACCGTCTCTTAAGCAATTATACTTTCCCTAAATAACTTATAGACATTTTATAATATTAATAATCGCATCATTGTCTGTAACGATGTTAAAAGCAGGCTTTCCGTTACATTAATGTCTTTCTATCTAGGGAAGCAATTAAATTTAACGACATGTGTGGTTTCAAATAACAGCCATTAACGGAAGTGGTTTTAATAGAGCAATTCATTTCTTGTGAATTTCATTATACTTCAGCTTCGGAATGTAAGGGATTATTTGATAAAGAGTTTTTCATTAATCCTTCATTTTCTTTTCTGTGCAAAGATTCTATAGTTTATAATTCATTAATAATACCATAATATAGTTAATCAATCACTATTTGATGGAAACCATTATTTTAATAATGAGAAAAAGATTAGTGAAAATATAAAAAAGAAATAATTAAATTGTGGATGGAAAATATTTTAAGTAAAAGATTATAGTAAAAATTACTATTATCAATAACTGGTAAAAATTTACTGTAATCTAAAAATAAACAGAATATTGAAAAATTTTGCCTTATTGGACGGAATCCCTCATCTGCGATTATTTGGAATTGGTTAGTTGCCAGAAAATTATCACCAAAGGTGGCAAAATCGCGCCAAAGGTGACGGTACAATAAATCTCAGCCCCATCAGTATCAAGATTTGATTTTTGTATTCATTTAAAGAAGTTAAGATAAAACTATATTTACGGGTGGGTGGCTCCTTAGAAAACTTGGCGATTTTAGTTTGGCTACCAATTTTATTGGTGAATTTTGTTGACACAGAACAAGCAATTGTTCTGTTCCAATCAGAATACGATTGGGTATTGCCCAGCTTGGCAATCAACTGAGACCACAATTTAACGAGAATCAATGGGGCACCCTAAAATATAGGCTACCCAAAGTTAAATTTATTGACTTCAATCTAAAGTTTAAAATAATAGCATTATTAATAATGGAATTAAAAATAGGTTATATTATTGCAGTACGTTCCTGAATACCTTTTCTGCTTCGTGAAATTTATAAATCTACTTTAATGTAGTTCAAAATTATGAGCTTATCACTTCATAATTTTAACTACATTAAAATTACGAGGTCAACAACTGAGCTGGAAATCCTTTTTGTATTCTACTGATATTTTTAACTTGCATAATCCTTTTGGTATTCACTTGATCCATGTTTAGAACTCATTCTTTCCGGGCTACAATAACAACGCCTTTTCCGGTATTATTACTCATACGTTTGTATATATTGTTGTTTGTTCAGATCCTTATGACAAAATCAAATCAACTCTATAAGTCCAGAAACTTCCTGCAAAATTAAAAAAGCAAGAGGTTTGGAAAACATCTCGTCAAATTTTAAATCAATGCAATTTAAATTTTCCTCATGTGAAGTTTGAGCAGAATGACACTGGTTCAGATCTTAAAAGTTTCTAGTGCTTTCTCAAAAGAGAGACGTCTAGAGTCCAAAATAGGTGGTTCAGTTCAAGTCCTGATAAGCTATCTCAATGTAGCGAGGTGTTACTGAGTAGAATAGGGGAAGTACGTCAGTAGCCTAGCTCCTGGTAAGCTCATCATGAGCGTGAAGGCCTTGCCATTATACCTAGCTAAAGTTATCAGGAAAACATTAAAACTTCTGCCTCAAGTGTCCCACGCTTTATGGCCCTCAGAAGCTGCAGAAATCAATTTTATTATCAGGAGTCCAGTTGTATCTATACAAAGTTGAATAGATATAAGAACATGTTATTATAGCAATCTCCTGACTTTTACTTAAACAAATGAATATTTCTTAATTGTCTACTTCTTTCAGGTCAAAATTATCAAATACTTCTAATTTGATATATCACATGATAAATAAAGATAACCGAAACATTTTTAAGTAATGTTTTTTATACATATATATGAACTGGTTGTGTGTTGTTACTTATGACACTTGGTAAAGCCAAGCCAAACCAAACCAATCTTGTCCCAACAAGATGAATAAAGTAAGACTTTGACTTATAGATTACAGCAACATCTGGACCTTCCAATTTAGAGATAGGAGCCCAGAGAAGACCCAAGGCCTGGCTTCTAACAACCCCAGAGGTATGCATTTGGAATGTGAACATGGAGGATATTGCGATCATTTTACGTGCCCCAGAAGTCATTGGTGAACACGACGAATCTTCGAATAAACCGGGATTTGAACCTCAATAACAAGGACGACACCCTAACCAACCATGACCACCATGGACCATATATGAACTTGAATTTAATTAATAAGTGAATTCCATTTTTAAAATTAACTATTTAAAATTAAATATGTATAATGAAGTATGAATTCTCATTGTTTCTTTCATAGAAACGCTAGAAAGTTTCAAATAAACTTTCTGGTGTTTCAATAATCAGCTGCACCTAACATAGCCAATTTACTATTATTCTAGATATTTAATATTATTCAGACTATTTATTATTATTCTACTCACTAATGAATCTGTTGATTAATTGGTCATCATAACCATCACAAGTAATTTAATGTCAGACTGCTTTCATTATTTTACCAAATAAGCGATTTTTACCTAAAACCATTGCAATCACACACCGTAAACTAAAATTTGCAAACAATCGTGTTAATTTACTCAATTTAAGTTCAAATAAAAGAAATTTAATGATTGTTCCAATCACTGATGATGAAGAATTCTCTATACACATCGAGATAAAAAACACCAAATATTTACAAGATTGGGATAAAGAAATAAATTCCTTTTTCTGAAATAGGTAACAAATAACAATTTTCCACGATACAAAACAGTGTTTTCTGTTAGATCAATTGAACGGCGATAATCTCAACAACGTCTTACAGAGAATTTCTTTTGATATAGTTGAGATCCAAAGATAAATACCAAAGACTATTTTCTGATCAAATAATGATCTGATCTATTTGAGATGAATAGAAGAAAAAATTCACCTAATCGCCAACCATTACTTTGGAAAAATGCAAGCTGAATTTTATCTCCGAGTACCAAGAGGATATTAAAGTAATAAAAATAGCTGCCAATACAAATAGTTTTCCAGAAAAAATGTCGTATTGAAAGACAAAAAATGCAACAGCCAATATTGAATATTTTGTGTGAATTACTGAATAGTATGTGTGAATAATTGAATATTTTGTGTGAATTATTGAATATTTTGTGTGAATTATTGTATATTAGTATAAGAGAATCTTCATGAGTCACAGTAGTGAATATTAAAGCTGATACGGATTATAAAAGGCAACAATTTTAAATAATCTCAAGATTAAACAAATACGTTTTGAATAAATATCCATTGATTACAGGTTGTAAAAGACTACAATTCTAAATAATTTCAGGATTAAACAATGGTTTGAAAAATGTCCATTAATACTTTCATACAAAAAATGTGTTCATTGAGTAGAGGTTATAAAGACAACAATTTTAAAGAGTTTCAGTATTACATATGTACTGTTTTAAGAAATGTCCAATGGTAGTTTAATACAAAAATTGTCCATTAATTACTGGTTGTAAAGGGCAACAATTCTATGGCTTGGATATAGTGTTATATAAAAAAATAAGTTATAAATTATAAGATTATAATTGAAATTAGTCTCAATTTTCTTCATGTTGTTTAAAATATTTTTGAGTTTCTTTTCAAATATTAATCAAAAATAAAAAAATATATCTTACCACTCATCAGTACACGTATGTTTATTACATCTTCCAAATATTAATCTGTATAGGAGGAATACTTACCTAAAAAGAGAAAGAGAAATATAAAAAAATTATGTCAAATATAAAAAAATCCGACAAAACACATACATTTAAACCACTTTAAAATTAATATTTAATTTTAGTATTTAATATATATTTTAAAATTTTGTGACGGATTTAAATTTATCTAAAAGTTTTAGCCAAAATCAGTTATACTTCGGAATTACACAAAAGCTGTGAAATTAATTATCATTAATTTTAATAACATATGTTGTGTCATCATGAATTAAATCTTCTAAAATTTTATAACAAAATGCAACTCTCATTTTATAATCTAGAACTAGAATATAGTTTTACCACAGACAAAAATTTAAATGCATTTTAACTCATCACGGGTATTCTATTTTTCCTTGATATATCAATGTTTACTTAAGACTGTAATTAAGACTTTTTAGTAATTTACTTAAGACTGTTATTTTTTCTTAAACCTTACAGCTGTAAGGTTAAGAAAAAATTAAGATTGTTTTTTGTAGCAACTCTACGATTCGAAATTAAATAAGATAAAATATTTTATCTTTTTGTATATTAAGCAACATATTTTTGTAAGTTTTTAACACAGTATTTCATTTCACAAATTCATAATTTAAACTAATACTTTCAGTAAAAAATTTGTAAATTAAATTTTTCTTCCCTAAACATACTACAGAAGTTATTGTAATTCTTTGTTACAATTTATTCAAGAACTGTAAATGCTTAAAAATGTTCTTTGAAATAATGATCTAAATCTAGCTCAGATTGTTTTCACTTTGGATGTTTGGGTAATTTGTTTGCGATAACAGTTATTTTCGGTTACTTCGCAGTCATGAAATTATTCTATCATACATCAAACACGTTCTTATAACAGTTATACATATAACAGATATATAAACAGCCAGGCTGCCACTCGACAAAAAATTTACTTATAAAGTTTGAATATTTTTAATCATTACCAAATATTTATCGCATATTTTAGTGAGCGTTCCGCATTGTAAATGTCTTGCTTGAAGCAGTGATTACAAAAAGTGATAAATCTTAAAAACAATACTTATTTAACTGAGTCAAAATCCAGTTCGCAATCTTTAGGTTGACAAGGAAGCGGAAATGAAATTAAGGAAATAAAAATTTAATTTTCAAGAGCAAGAAACAGACACAATTTACACAAAAAATTATCAATAGCAAATGCGTAACCTTTTCCATACTTGCAGAAAAAAAATGAAAGAACATAAACATTTTCCCGAAAACACCCCCAACGAAATCTATCTTTGTCATAAACGGCCGAGAAATCAGGTTACAAATCTATCAAATAAAAATAATAAAAAAAAAAACTCATTCTATTAGAAACATCCTACGCCTCCGCACCATTTGGTGGTTCACTTAAATTGCCGATGTCTGGGAGGCGTCAATTTCAGGATCAGTCGATGAGGAAACGACAGTCCAATGACCGAATAATTGAAAGAAAAAGGAAAAAAAAGGAATCACAATCACAGATCAATACGAGACCATTACAGTCAAACAAAGCTTATTTAATAGTAGGGGGGGGGGAGCACATGCTGGCTTAGGTGCTTACGTTCCTCTAGCTTGTTTACAGAAATGTGCACCGTTGTGGGCAACTGAATGCTCGATCGTTACTATGTATTTATTTCTGTATCTGAAGTCAATAATAGAAATGTTTTGTTTTCACCACCATCAATTCATATTAAGAGAGTGAATTTGCGTAACCTTAGAAATATGGCAAGGAAACGATGCTTTGTTTTGACTATTTTGTTTAGATGAATGTCACTTTAATAAAAACAAAATGAAATAAATTAATATGCTCTTGAAAATTTGAGATACATATTTCCCAATTTTTTCAGAATTTGTTTCTCAATGGTGATTATCATCGAAGGAATATTTTCATGCTTGACTTTGTCTATTGGAAAATAAGTACATTTTAAATTGCAGTTTAAAGTCTTAAAATGGTAGGAAATATGAAAAGTATAGTATTTAAGCTAAAGCTTCATTTTTAAACTTTTCAGCTTGAAAATGAGGAATATCCTTCAGCAATTTAAAAGTAAACGCTTTGAATCTGTTTTAAGCCATATTCCATTTCCTTAGGAAATTTTCACCGCTGTAATTCATAGCAAAATTTAAAATCAATTTCCCACTCTCGCACTATTTTCCATTAAATGAAAGGAATTAAAAATATGAATTCGATCCCACTGATATAATTTAAACTAATTGGTGCTAAACTGTAACCATCTTTTAGAAATTTAAGTTTTTTAGTTAGATATTGCTCTAGATTCATTTTAAAATACAAATATATTCATAAATTAAATTCAATACAGAAATACACAGAGATAGAATGCGAAAAGTATAAAAATACCGCCTATACAGATAAAATTTTAGTGCTTGACTAGGCGTAGAAGCATCACCTACGAGATGAAGCACTATATGAAAATTATAGAAATGGACGTGATGACGCTGAGCACATTAATTTTAAGCCAAAAAACAACCATAATAACTAGAACCTAAGAGAGGTGAATATAAGAAATAATAGCAAAAAATATATAAAAAAAAAATAAAAAAGATTAAGTGTTCACGTAAAACATTCAGGGGCACGAAGGCGCAGGCATGACTCAAAGGACGCACGTGGAGGATGTTTTATGTTGTAGAATTATCAGCCACCAGATAATTCAAGAGTATGCAGATGCCAATAGATTAGGAACTCGAAATCACCCAAAGTGTCATCTCTAGGCTGTGGCAAGTACACGATACAGTACAGTTCGAACTGTAACGTCTACTTGTCACAAGCCAAAGTCTATTTGTCTTAATTGCCTGTGGCAAGTAGACGTTACAATACCACGAATGATGACCGATATTTGGCAATAACCACCGAAAGAAACAGACGAAACACAACAGCAGACTTTTCGCGTAAGTTATCTTAAGACACAGGTAAGACCGTTTCGAGACAAACCGTGTGTAGACGTTTGGAATAGTATGATCTATACATGTGTTCCGTTCACAGCAAACCTACTTTTTTTCTAATAGCGGGCATTGGGTGATTAACCCTTCACCACAACAAGGCCCGAAATTGCTACTCATTTGGCATTACCGAGTGGACACCTTTGAACCAAGTCACGGAGACGAGTAGCATTACCCACGTCACACCTCACAAACCCCTTTATTGGGTGGGCCACATTCATACATCTTCTTAGGAAAGGACAAGAAACATAGAGGAAGAAAGAAAAAGTGCATCCATGCCCAAGCGGGATTTGATCCCAGGTCGTAACTATCCGTAATCAGGTACGCTGACCACTAGACAAGGTAGGTGGCACAGCAAATTACTGCCTCTAGCGGTTAACATAAAGTAGAGAAGAACATGCAATGTGGAGATCATCACAGTGAGTTTGTATTATGTGTACTGATAAGTCTAGGCTTAGATTACAGACTGATTCACATCGGATGTTCATATGAGGAACGCCAAGTACTCAGTACCACTAAGATAATATTAAGTGCCAAAGTTATGGTGGTGCAGGAATGTTCCATTGTAACCCTGTAACCGTATCTCTACTAAGTATTTTACTGGACACCAGAAAAAACCTTCATATTCAAACTGGAGCAATGACAAACGAAAATATCGGGTCATCATTCTTGAAGAACATACCCGTTTGTTTAGGGGTTCCACGGGTCCTGAATAAGTGTTTATGGGTAATAAGATACGTCCTCACCATTGGAACAAAACTTAAGGTAGCAAAACATTTAGAGCTCTTGCGTTCGGTTTAGCAGTTAGTCGGTTCGAATCCTACGTTAAGCATGGATGTTTGTAGTGGTTTAGAATCTACTTTAAGCCGTTGCTCGTGTCTAATTACCTCTCGTGTGTAAAAACGACCTTTGAGTATAAAACAAACCAAACCTACTACGCTTGAATAAGGATCTATATTTTCTACTTAAACAAATATTTAGTGTTTATCATTATAAACAGTTAAACTGCAGGTTGAAAATGAGGACTGTTATAAAATAAAGAGTAGAATACTAATAATTCAAAGCTAAATGTTCACCCTACATTTTATATTATTAATATGTCAAAATTTACAATAATAAATAATTTAAATGATGTCATGCATGAAATAATTTTGGCTTTAAATTGATTATTGTTATCAAAGTATTTAATTAGTGTGATTTTTTAAAAGCTAACAAAATTTATAATTATCTTTACTGTTTGCTTGAAGTATGCTACAATTTTTTGCATTTATAAAATCTTCCAGATATTGAAAATATTTGTTTTTAGGTTAAAA
Source organism: Latrodectus geometricus (assembly GCA_026290005.1). Taxonomy (NCBI): domain Eukaryota; kingdom Metazoa; phylum Arthropoda; class Arachnida; order Araneae; family Theridiidae; genus Latrodectus; species Latrodectus geometricus. The sequence goes on from JAPDSC010148123.1 coordinate 35,181, forward strand.
GGTAACAAAAAATCTATTATTTTAAGAGTTTTGGGCACTTATTTCAATATATATTTTTTTTTCTTTATACTTCATAAAAATATTTTCACACCCTTTGTTATTGTTTCCCATGAATTTTTAAAATCATTGAGATTTCCTTTTTTTGTGTCTTTCAGGAGATTATTACTTTGTTTTAAAGAATCAATTCTTAATTTTTCTTTCAATTTATTCCTTCAAGGAAAATTTATAATTAAGAAAATATTTCAGATTTTTTTTTAAATATTTCAAGTGTGTTTTCTAAAAGAAGTAAATTAAAAAAATACTTTACGAAGAAAAAATTATTCTCAAAAGAATTATTATTCAATGAATTTCCAAAATGCAATTTAAGTGATTTTTTGTGCATCACAAATTTATACGACAAAAAATTCAACTTTAAAAAATCCTTTTTTATTTTGATGAAATAAAACTTTTCATGCAAATTATTTCTTTCCATAGTCTTTAATTATTTTGTAGTAAATTTTTCGTTATGGTTAAAAGCCCAATTTTAAAATATGCTATTCATTCTATGCTTATAAACTTCTTAAAATTTAAGAAATAGAACACAGTAATATATAACTTAAAAAAACGACCTCTTTTTTTCAAAATTAAAATATTTTATACGTCTCCCGTAAAGAAAAATTACTAAAATGGCTGTTTTCCAAGCAATCCTAACTATAGCGAAAGAGTTATAAAATACAGTATTTACAATTTTATTGAGTAAAGCTTCGATCATTCAGCTATTTCCTCAACAATCTATACTAAATCAAGATTATCACCGCGTTAGATGGCTAGATTTTATTTGTTTGGTTTAGTATACTTATTGTTGATTGTTGCACTTGAAAGCTATAAGACCAGAATATGCAATTTAACCCTTTGACGGTTATGAAAATGAGCAGTTTCCGTTTACTTAATTCGCGCAGCATTAGGAGTAAACAATAGTTGAAAGTGTCAGCTGTTTTCCCCCGCCGTTCTTCCGAAACTGTCACCTTTCTCTGGCGATGCCGTAGATAGCTCACCTCGCGCGTTTTAAAAATGTCTTAAAGTAATTGTAGTACATAAATAACAGTTTTTACGTACTTTAAAATAATTATTAAACAGTAAATTATAAATGATTATAACCAATTATATAAATAATAATAGTTAATTATAAATATAAGACAAATATTAAATTGAAAGGACTAAATAAATACAACTAATGTAAAACTTTATGAAGCACAGTATGAATACAGTAATTACCTAAAAATATTTTTGTGTGTGAGTCTTCATCAGATTCAAAACTTGATAAGCTTTCTGTATCATAATCATCATTAACTTTCGCTTTTGAGCCATTTTACTGTACAAACACCCTAAAAACCGCGCCAAAATACGTACAAAATGAACAAGGTCAAAAATAAAAAATCCACCTTCATTATGCAAAGAAATTCATGGAACTCGTACTGCCATCTGTAGACAGTAAAACTAACTAAATTTCGCAAGTAGCATTCGTTTGAAACACAATCAGCGCAGAATAATAATGGCGAACGAAGTCAGCTCGTCAGCGCACATTGGGGAAAAATTTCACCACGCGAGTAGTGTTCGTTACTAACCATTTCGGTCAAAATCTTGCTCCCGAGCAGAACTCGTTTGCGCGCATTATGAGGCTCGATTCGATTGCGAGCTGAACTCGTTCATAACCATCAAAGGGTTAAACTGGATTCTGGACGACTGGAAACAACCCCACCAAAAGTGGTATTCCAGCTCACGAATTAACGTCAAATTAGATTGACTCGGCCAGAGTTTCTGACTTCTACGCATGTTTAATTGTATTTAATAAGATATCAAAAGATTTATGTTTTCTATAAGATTTTTATCACATGGATTCTACTAGATGCGATTCTAGACGTTAATGAGTGGCATTTGGGAACGTTGTTTTTTGTTTAAAATTCAAACGTTGAACGTAACCTAAGGTTTCCTCTTAAAAATTATCCATGTGGATCTCTAATGTACTCTTAGTGATTAGACTTCTGCATTTTGTTTCATTTATCTTTTCACTGCTTATAGTTTAAAATATTATAAAATATTTTATTATGTAGTTTAATGTATCTTATATTATTGTGCATATGTCTTAAAATATTTATCAAATTTGAAGTGTTAAATATGTATTTGTGCTTGAAAATCATGATTAATGAATATTTTGATATGAAACTAAATATAAATGAATTTAAATTAAACTTCAAATAAATTATTTTAGTATAATCAAAGAAATGACAACTTTTAAATAAAATATTTTAGTATTTTACTTTTAAGATATCTTTAATTTTTCACTATACAATATAAGGCTATATGTTTAAAATATTTTCAAATATTTTAATCATTAGTTCTAAAAAAGGAAAAGCAAGGGGTAATTTATGGGAAAAAATGAAACAGTTATGTGCTGTATATAAAAGAAAAATCATTCCTCTTTTTTTGATTTAAAAAAATATTTCTTTGAAAGCAATTAACTCTTAAATATTTTCATCTAGTTTTTTCTCTAACTCATAAATGTTTTAATTCAAAGTAAAATATTTTCAAAATTATCACCAGTAGTTGATACAGATTTAAGATAAAAAAATTGCCTGCAATTTTTCTTTTTTCCACATGAATAAAAAATTTCCTTTGACGAAAAACTCGCGAAATTTTTTTAACCATTTCACTTAAACTTAAATTGAAATACTTTGTTTCATTTAAATCTAAATAATTTAAAATAACATTCTTTATAAAGAATTCTTTTGAATTTAGTGCATTAAATAAAAATTACTGAATGCATATTTTTCTAAACGCATTTTTATAAACTATAAACTGAAGAAAAGAATGTCTTACTTATAATAGCTGAAAAAAAAAAAAAAACATTTAATGCGTAAGATACAAATTTCCTTCATGATTCAATTAATATTTAAAGAAATGTCTGTGTTAATATTAAAATATTTTTATTCAATGTTATGTGGAGAAATTACATTTATAAAACCGTTTGAAATGCTAATTGCTAAAGAAACCATTAATGTTTTCTATTTAAGAATTTTTACTACTTTTTAAAAATTTGCATGAAAATAAATGCATCCTTTTCAAAAATGTTAATTTTATTCTTTTGCCAAATTGATAGAGTTGCTCTTGTTAATAAAGTATAATAAATTTGTTTCCATTAAATTTTATTTATTTATATTTAAAGGTTTGAGTTTGAAATTTTATATAAATGCTTGAAGCTAATAAATAAACAAAACTCGTTACTGTATAAAGTATTTGAAGATTTTTTTTTAAAGATTATGATTTAATGTTTTTCATGCGCCAATATTTTTCAAATATATGTTTTTAAATAATTAATTTCATTTCATATTATTTTATTTTCAAAAATTCCCTGAGTAAATATATTTCTGTTATGCGTTGATAATCATTGTTTATTTATTTCAGTTTGTGTTCAAATGGTCCTTGTTACGCAGTATACTTTTCTTGAATTTTATTCCTACTTCGAATCAGAATGCAAACCCAGTTTGATCCAATTTAATCTGTATACTACGATTTGATAAAATCACATATGAAAAAGGATCAACGTCAAGTACATTATTAGAAGCATTTAACTGATAATAATTAAACTTTTATGTCTATTTATCAATATATTTTTGATTGTTTAATTACACTTACGTTAAGGATGTGTGAAGAGGTTTTAAGTAATAAAAGTTACTATCTATGTGAATACCATTTGATGAAATTCTGTTGTATATATTGTTGTATATTTTTAATGATCACTTTACAGCAATTGGTGTTAATGGCTTACTATTCATCGGTAATTTTTTAAACGAGGGTTAGTTCTACAGTTTTGAACAGGCTTAATAAATTGATTAAGTTAATCAAATCTATAACAAATGCTTAAGCATAAAAACCAAACAGTCTTGTACACAAAAATTGCTGAAATGAAGGCAATTAAGATTTTTATTTATAAAT
>JAPDSC010148123.1:39162-51797 GCA_026290005.1 Latrodectus geometricus
AATTTTAAAATGTTTAGTTGTTTGAACAATTATTGCATTTTCAAACGTAGAAAAATCATTTCTTGCAATGAAGGCAATCAAAATCTTAATTGCCTTCATTTCACAAAAATTGCTGAAATGAAGGCAATTAAGATTTTTATTAATAAATATTATATAAATGTTTCTATTTTCTGACCTTTAAATAAATCAATTCCCCTCCCTGAGGAATTTTAAAATGTTTAGTTGTTTGAATAAATATTGCATTTTCAAACGTAGAAAAATCATGAAATTCATTTAATGTTTTTCATTTAATGCATAATGTTTATCAAATTTTAAAATGATGTTAAAATTTGTCAAGTATTTATTCAGAATAAACCTATCCAAGCAATGGTTTTCGATGTACAGGAATTTAAATTATAATTTAATTTTATCATTGTTACAAATTTCTTTATTCATTAAAATTTCATCTTTGCCTTTTTCCCTAAATGAATGTACATGATTTGTTAGGCATGATTCTCCATATTAATTTCGATTGTTACAATTTTGAAAAATGAATAAAAATTATTTTGCTCAATGAAGATTCAGAAATGTGAAGTAATTTAAAACCACTTTTTTTATGAATTAATTGAATTTTTGAAGGGACATAGTTCGACAATTATCATTTTTACAAAATGGTAAAAAGTTAATGTACTTAATATTTTGTTTCAAAAGTGTTATAAAATTTACTTTAACATTGTTAATTTTAGTTATTTTGGAAGATTTTTGTTGTTTATAAACAACTTCAGATGTAAAATATAATGATAAAAAATACTGTTGGCGTAATATAATGCAAACACTTATAATGAAGTAAATAAAGTTAATTTTGTTCGATGAAGATCAGGATATAAAATAATTTAAAATCACTTCTTTTGATATATGACTTAAATTTTTGAAGGAATCCATTAACAGTTATCATTTTGACAAAATGGTGAAACATTAATGCACTTAATATTGTATGTCGTTAGAAAATGTGAATTTAATGTATTTTGTTACATTTTTGTTTATTTATTAGAGGCAACTTCAGTTCTAAAATATAATGACAAATAAATATTTCTGCCTAAATAAAATGAAAGCTCTTATATTGCAAAACAGAAATCCTACAATAACAATTGGAATCATAAAAAATATTGAAATGAATTCCAAATACTATTAAAACAAATTTTTGAGCTCAATATTTCAAAAATATATTTCGAATTTATGTTCTAATAAATTTTAAAATGTTGAATTCTGTTAGAATAGAATCTGAGGATATTTCCGCTTCTAGTGTTGTGTTTTTAAATAAAAACTAAAAAATGGAGTGAAGTTTACCTTATTAGAATATATCTTAACTAATCTTAGAAAACAACAGCGATGAATGTTATAGAGCTTCTAAAAAAGTTCCTTCAAACTTTAGAAACTTATTTGATTTGGTGAAAAAAGCGAAAGAAAAATCACATAAAATGTCTTGTTTACTTATATAAGAAGCACTATTGCCTTTGAAATTATAAATTAATATAATAGTTCAAGCAAAAGGCTATCAGGTAGAATATTTGAGAAATTAGTTTACTGTTATATAATTATCCAAAATGTATTTATAAAATATGAAAATTTTCTGTATACAGTTTTGTGTTCGATGTAAAATAATTAGAATTTAAAATAGTTTCGTATTTGAGATTAAAAAGCAGATTTCTTCACAATTTGCAAAACATTAGTTTTCGGAAAAAAATTGTGATTTGGGAAAATCATGATATTTATACGATTTTGAAGAGGTATTTATGGTTTACTTAATCTATTCAAAATACTGCTCAGTACTGCGAAATGAAACTTCACATATCGATTAGTTTAAAAATATCTAATTTAGCTTATGGAATGCTTGAAAATTCCTTTTAGTTACGAAGTTGTTAAATATTTAACTCAGAACCTCTTTTGCCAACATTCCAATGTATTTATGACTGACGAAATATTGAGAAAACCGTAAACAATTATTAAAAACAGTATTTATTTAGATACATCCAACTAGTAGATAAAATTTCTTTTTTAAAAAAATTTACTGGAGGAATATTTCAAATAAAATAAATGATTTAACAATATACATGTTCTTTATTAACCACCATTAGTTATTCATAAATGGCAATGATAGCATATTATTTTGATTGAAATCGCACAATATTCAAAAATAATGTTTAATCGCTATGATAAATAACATCTTGGCATAAATAAATTGACAGCGTGTTCAAATCAGCGCCAAGTGCAGTTTAAATTAAAAATTCTGTAATCAAAATTTTGAAATAAAACGTAGCCTATGTTTTAAGATAGATAGCTCTTATAAATTTTGAGTCATTTCATCGATTAAATTATAAACCTAAGAATGGTCGAATAAGAATTATTTTACATATGAATGTAAATCAATTAACTAAATTAAACTTATTTCAAATTTGGCAACAAAACAGGTAAATAATCCATTTCAAGGTTATCCTGTAATTGGGTTGATATGCAGTGTTATTTATTACTTAAGCAAACTTAGCATTTTACTTATACAAACTGTCACAATAATGGATGCATAACTGAATTGAAACTTTAGGAACATTTTCAATATGCGTAATTGGACTTTGGCCCGTATTTTAGCATAAAAGTAGCGATATTCTCATTAATATTTGTGTACCTTAAAGGTCCATTAGATAACCAACCACTGCCAAAATTCTAATAAGCAATTTCATACAAGGATAGTAAATGAATACCCGCGTGTAAAAGTAATTTTGTTTAATTGCCAAAAAGGTGAATTTGAGGAAACATGACGTCATGTAATTCTTTATGAGGCATTTTGTGGAAATTCGTCACCGGTTATATAAAGTGCCAAATTTTCACTTTTGTCAAATCGCCAGTTTTGAGGTGAAAGTTCTGATGGGAGAAAAGTTTGTTTCGAAATCGGAATTAGCATTGGATGCGAACCAAGAAAACCGAAATAGGTTTTTGGCCAAAAAATGTTGGGAAAAAAAATAGAGAGAGAAAGAAATTCGAAACTGAAATTCTTCTTATGAGTAGAAAACAGATGGCAACATAATTGCTTATTCGTTACCATGACAACAATAAGTGAAACTTTTGTTCTACGTTTTAATGATGAGAAAACAAAAATAGGGTTGAAAATTGTTCCAAAAAGGGTACAATTGTGTGTTTGCAGTTTCATTTTTGCAAACTGTTCATTTTAATGGAGCTTTTTTTTTTTTTTTTCATTTTTTACACAATTGCGTAACGTATCCGTTAGCATAATTTAGAGAGATATGCAAACATTGTCGTGCCACGTGACAGTATAATACTTTAAATGCTTTTAGATAAAAATTATTCATTCACGTCAATGGTATTCTATGGAATGTATCATTACAAAATGAAAATTAGAGGTTTCCGACAAAATATTAATGGCTTTTCAAAATTTTGGGCATATATCATCATTACAGCACTTCAGAGTAACATTGTTGAAATATTTTCATATTTGCTGAAATATTGATCAAAACAGCCATTCAATGGACTTATACAAGCATTAAATGAATTTATTTGCCATAATTGTAAGTTAAAAAGAATTTTCTTACTTAAATAACATAAATTATTCGTAACCAATTTCCAGCTAATTTTATATCATTAAGAATATTTTTGTTCTTCCTCTGGGGATCGTAGGCCAATTCTGAGGGGGGAGGGTTCTTCTACGAAGACCCCCTCAGACCTACCTAATTTTGGGACAACAAAGACACACACCCTTGGGTGCACCACTATATAAAGTTGCCATCACTTTCGCCCACTGTAATTCAGAAACGTGTAAATCCTATAATCATTAGTTATTATATTCGTCAAGAATAACTGATAAGGCAATAACTTTTTATACAAGAGAAATGATAGTTTATTATAAATCATTTATAATATTGTTAGACATCGCCATTTGTTGAAATATTTTTACTTCATTTTATAAAGTTTTTCCCGAAACCTTTAATTGATAAAGTCTTAGTAAAGCTCTTAAAAGTATTTGAATGAATACCTGTAAATAGGTACGCCTGAGTTAATCCGTTATATATACAAGTAGCTTAAGCATATCGATTTGATTATGTAGTTATTTAAATTTTAATTTCATTAATATACTATTATTTTTCCAAATTTGTTCTTTATTAATAAAATATCTTTTAGAATGATGTATTCCTACATATTAAAAATGAAGTTAGTGAGCTTTGTGTTTAATCTAAAACAAAATCTTATGATGCAAACTAAAAAATGAAGATTATGTATTTTATTCAATAAGTATAATTAAAAGATTGATTTTGAAAGAATTAACAGTCATTAGTGAGTTTGACATCTATTTTAGTGTTTGGTTATTTGAGGTTATTGTAAAAAGATTTTTGATAATTATACAATCTGAAGGCAATTGTTAAGTACAGCCAATAACGTTATAATTATGAATTATGGTCAACTGATCAGTTTGATATCATATCAAGCATGATCTTCTCCGAGCTATACTAGATAGATACTAGAAGCTTTACTAGAAGGAGATCGGACCCTTCATTTTATTTTGTGGAAAGCTTATCATTGACAAATATAGGGCTGAAATTCGTATTTTGTAGCACCTATAAATTTCTAGGACATATTCTTCTGCTTTATTTTTTAAATCTAAGATTAACTTTTCTCTTTACATACAAATTTTTGACACGTTTTTCAAGTAAATGTATCTCAACGATTCTCTACGGCTAAACTTATTTGTTTTTCAATTATTTTTTTTTGCACTAAAAGGATGATTAAATTGGAATTTAAAGCTTAAACTGGATTTCCAATCACTATAAATATACAAATTTCAGGCAGGAATTGAACAGACTTGAACCGAAAATTAGAGATAAAGCACAACCTGGAAAACTTTGGAAAATATCCGAGGTCTTTAAGATTTTAATTAAAAATCTGCTATTTAGTTAAAACCTGTACTGACTGAATTAGAAATAAATTTTAATTGTTAGCAAATTTAGGGCCTAAGAAACTTTGTAATTTTATATATATATATGCATCAAGAGAGGTAACAGCAAATCATAAATAAGTTTCCTTTAAGATTAATAAAGGACTCATTGTAATGGTCATGAGAACTCCGGATCGATGTATAAGTGATGACTATTGTTCCTAGGGAAAATGAATGTTAAAAATTCTGTGGTTCATCCACTGGTGTGACAGGTCGTGGAGAAGAAGGTGCCAGCCAAAGTTTTGACCTCGTCACATGAAAATCATCCAAAACTATAAGGGGTTGAATGTATTTAGTGGCTGTGGTCAGCACAAATAATGAGCAAAAAAGATACTGCTATAATCGAACCTAACCATGGTAATTTTAAAATATAATTTTATTGGTTTCACCATGGCGTAGTGGTAAGACATCGCTCTTCAAATCAAAACGTTCCGGGTTCGATATCGGCCACTGTTTAAGATTGGAAAACGGATGTTGCGTTTCTATCTTCTGCACTGGGTACTTGAGAAATGTTCGGGTTTACTCCTTTGTGACTCATGCATTTAGCCTAGTGTCTATGAAAAGACCGCCGGGAAACCAATTAAGAATAAGTTGAAGTTAAAATGTCTTTCGAAATCCTTAGGTCATTATGTAGTCTACAATGCGATGACAAGAAATAGTGTATTTGTTCGTCTTAATAGAAACTTAGATATTCAGATCCCAGTCGAAGTCCGATCTTTTAGCACCCATATAGACAATACATATTGCAAAACTATTTTTCATGCAGTTCAAATCCCTAAATTGACACTTTACCAAAAAGTATTTTTTGATAAATATCAACCCATTGATTTAATTTTAAATTATCTATTGATTAAAAAATATCAAGAACAGTTTCTGCATTGATTAGTATATTATCAATTGGTTAGGATTGATATGTCATTTTCGAAGTTTTGTTGCACCAATAGGTTTGTTTCAAATCTTTCAAGTTCTCAATGATGTATTGAAATAAGTTGCAATGTTTTCATTGGCGAATTTGGTGAAAAACTGTCAGAAGAAGTTATGGTCTTTCTTCCAAAATTAATATGACGTATCTAATTATTTTTTTATCTACTGAACATTAACATTTCCATTTAATGACAGTCTATTTGACTTTAAGTGCTGAAACCAGTTAGAATACATCGATTATATACATTCGATTATACACATCGATATGCAATTAGATATACATCTCAAAATGCAGTCAATAGTGACATCATGTGTTTGGTTAATTCATCAGTTGCATCCTTATTTCATACAAATGTATTCAATGGAAACTAGTCATTTCCAATCTTTATTAATGGCTCAGATCACGTGATGTCTTAAATCATGTGATTCTTTATGCCTTGACATTTTTTAATACATCACGTAGAAGCAAACAGTAAAACAACAACGCTTATCCTATGTTTTTTAATATTATTTACTTAAAATAATGAATTTATTGTTCCTAAATCAATATTTAGAATGTACCGACTTATTTAAAAAATTTACGTTTTATTACAAATGCTTTAAAATTGAGAGTATTCATTTTATTACATATTAAATAAAAAAATATAAATTTAGTAGTTGATAAAGTAAAGTTATTGATAAAGAAAATGTTTTCCATTTTGAACAACCTAAGTTTTACAACATAATTTTTTTAATTTTCAATAAAAATGATCTATTTCCAAATGCTCTGAGAATTTCTTCCGGATTTTTACCTTCATATTTTTCAAATATTTGAATAAATCACTGTTGATAATACTTTAATTGAAAACGTTACATTTGGTTAGAAAAAAAAAAACGTTCCTCTTTCAGTTTTTTCAGATGCTTAAGAATATTTTTGAATTTGTTTTAAATTATTCAAATTAAAATCGAACCAAATTCCATTTCTCTTCCAAATTGAATAGATACTTTGAAAAATTTAGAAGTTATGTCAATTGCTTGAGCCGTTTCAGTCTTTTTAAATAGAAAAAAAAACTTCAAAATAGAAAACGAAAAAATTCAGAAATTTAGTATTAAAAGCTTCATACCAAAGGAAGTTTTAAAAAATTAGATTAAGGAGCAAATTTACTTAATTACAAAAAATATACAAAATAGTAAATATTTGAGTTTCTGTAACATAAAATGAAAATAAAAATTTATTAGCTAATGGAATTGGTTTCAATAGTAAATTTTACAATATAACAAAATAAGGAAAAATGGTAAGCAATTATTAAAATAATAAATAATTTTACATTTAATACTTAAATAATTCAAGAGTTAATTTATGTAATAATAATTAAATTTTAAGCAAATTTTACAACAATCGCATAAGCGAGCTTTACATCATACAAAACAGCAAGATGTAAATTGCACACACACTGTTTTTTTTTTTATGATTTATCAATTGAATTCAATTTTATTTAACAAAAGATTTAAAAAAGGCTTTTAACACATGTTTTTATTATTTTTATTTATAATTTATATTATAATTTTCTTTGTTTTTTAATAAATTTTTGTTTGTATAAATTCATAATTTTTATGTACTTTTAATATTCGCTACTTTTGTGAGTTATCAAAAACTAAGTAGTTTGTGACGAAAAAGTAATAAATTTAAACAAATAATTTAAAATTTTTTATTTATATTATCAAGAATTATTAAATCAATTATAATTTAAAAAATATTATAAAAGTGAACGTTAGGAGCTAATGAAATTAAAAAGTAATCTTTTGATGATGATTATCAGATAAAATACAATCTTTATGACTAGAATTTATTAAATATTTATAGGAGATAAATGTTTTCAGTATTACACATGAAATCAGTCGAAGTTTGTGCTTGTTTTCTAAGTTCATTCTCTTTAGAGCATGAATATTACTTATTTATCTACGATAACTCCTCTTCTACGGAATGTAATTTTAGAACAATGTAATTCCCTGTTGTAAAGCATTACATTTTTCATAGATTTCATGATGTTAAAAAACATATATTTTCAAATAGCGAAATTTGTTTTAGAGTTTATGGCACCCTCTTATCAATATGGTTTTAATTATTTATTAAATAGCTGCCATTATTTACTATTTGCTTTATAATTTATTAAATGAGAAAAGCTACAGATTATATTCAAATAATTGAATTTTAATAAAACTTTGCTAACTTAAAGTATAATCGTACTCAATTCATTAAATGAGAAATGCTACAGAAAATAACATTTATATAATCTAAATTTAAAACTGCCTTTAAAGTTTCACAAGCAATTTAAAATTATTTTTTAAATAATCATGACAAAATGAATTTAAAATGAGATATTAATAATACTTTGTTAAGCTAAAGTATAATCACAATTAACATTTAATCAAAACTATTATTAAATCTTGTTATGTGGTCTTAGTTTTAAAAGAAATGTAAGTCATATATATAATATACAGAAATCGCTTATAAAGCAAATATATGATATATTAAGATAAAAAAAATCGAATCTTTAGTTCGTAAACTTATCATCGAAAAAACATTGTATCCTTAAATTAAGTTAATTTTATCAAATACGTTGAAAGAGCTAAACGGATGTAATAGATTATATCATTTACCAAATTATTTTAACAAAATGCTCCATTAAATGACAAGCGAAGACAAATTGTTTCTGTAGTCTGTCAAAAATTCACAATACATCTATATTTCTCAAACATACGACTTCTTGTGGCAACAGTATTTGAAACGGGTATAATAATTTTAGTGGGAAAAGTGTCAGCCAAAAACGGGCCATTTTTCATACATTGGTGGTGATCCTATACAAATGTGCGGTTTAGATTATTCCTATCACTTGGGAGAAGGAATGCTACTACTCAACTTGACTCCACCCCTTCCGGATCACGCATGAAAGAATTCCATTCTATCTGTAGTGGTCGAAATGGGAGGAGGAAAAGAATAAAATAAACTGGACAAAAAAAAAAAAAAAAGAAAAAAAAAGAAAGAATAAAATATTCCGATCTTAATAGGCGGCAGTTTGCCAGATATTTCCAAGCGGTAAAAAAAATTAGTGTTAGTAATAGTCCACTATTTTATTTTCTCTGTTAAAAAGAGACATCTTTTCTCACATTTTTCGTCAATCTAATTTATATTGAGTCTCGTTTTGACAAAAAAGAAATAGAAAGCTGTTATAAATATATTATAAATAATTGATCCTAAGCAAGATAAAAGTTTTCAAACTATTCTGGTATAAAAAGTTCGTTTCTGAAAAGAAATTGAAGACTTTTTCCAACTACCATTTTAAAAATTAAAAAAAAAGTATAAAATTTGTGAATGTATGAATATTAAAATGTTTTATAACATATAAATTATAATATATAAAAAATATATAAATAAAAAACATTCCTAATTCGAGTTTTCCTAATATTATACTAACATTAAATATTTTAATAAAGATTTTTGCCATGATAATATTATTATTTCATTACATATATATTTTTCTAAAAATAAAACATAATTAAAATATTTATAAAAATTTGTGATACATTAAACTTTATTTTAACTGTTTTTTACATCGTAATAATTACTTTTGAGTTTAAAATTTTTAGTTATCAAACATTTATTATTAAGTGAAAATTAGAGCTGTAAATCATTACATAGGAAATTTATTTAAGGATTTTTAAATCAATTTTATCTTTGTTTCTTCAATATTTATTAAACTTGAAGAAGTATTCTAAGACTACTGATTTATTACATATTTATTTTATATGATTTTTAGATGTGTAAGAGTGGGTGCTTGGAAATTTTCTAACTAATTAATTTTGCCATATATGAAAGCGATCTATCATAAAGAAAAGCAAGAAAGCTCTTGGAAAGCAATAAGCTAAGAATGGTGAAAGCACACATTTATATGTACACTGAAATTAAAAACCTTTTAAACAATTTTAATTTTTATTATATTGTTAAAAATGAAATTTTTAATCTGAAATTGTGAAATTAGTGACTAAGCAAACAGGTATTGTTACTAGCTTAGATAAATGTCATTAAATAAATAATTGTATAAATATCAAATTTTATTAGAAATTTAATTTCTTTTAAAGTTGATGTCTATGAAGTTTATTTATATATATTTTAAATTTTTTATATTCCCGTTTTATGTAATAATTAATATTGTAATTTAAAAAGCACAAGTATATTCTAATATTTTAAATACCATGTAAAACAACTCCTTTATCATCATGAAAAAAATATTATGTTCCAATATAGAATGCATAACCTAATGAAAACTTTAATATTTGATGCAGTTATTCATCAAATAATCTAGCAAAAACAAAATTTTCCAGTTTTAAAAAAATAATATTTTAATTTTGGATCTTCTTTTTTATAATTAATTCTTAACAATTAAACTGCGAATAATTATCGATTTTTGTAACTTCTTAATGGACCAATTTCGTTAACACTATTGTAAATAATATGATACTAGATTCTGAAATATAATGAACTTGAAAAATCTAGAATTAATAAATATAAACACAATCTCTGTTATTTTTATTCTTAGAAGTATAATTAAACAAAATTTAAAATGATTTTTAAATAATATTTTAAAAATTTTCAAGCGGAAATCCTTTTAATGCATGGGCTGATTAGAAATATATTTGAATTTTTTTGTGATCACCAACATTATAAATATATAAACAAATTTAGTGTTGGTTATCTTTTGTGTCTCAAATGTAAGAGAAAAGGTGTTTTGGTTAGCCTGTCATTTGATGGTTACTTTTCGCTCAACGGTGCTAAGTGTATCAAAATGGATGTCAAACAACATCCGTTCCTAAGGTAAGATTTGAACCCATGAACTGCTAAATCAAAGGAAAGAGCGCAAACCATTCTGCCACCAGCTCGTTGGAAACATGAGATACAAGTACACTGCAATAGATTAAAAAAGGATACACTTAAAAAAGCTAATATGAAATGTTGTTTATCGAACTTCACATATTCTCAATTCATGAGTTAGGGTTCTAAACCCAAGGAAAATGTATGTTTGATAAGCCTCGTTGCATTCCGCGAGAATACATTTTAATACTTTGCCTTAATGTATTCTCAATCTTTTATAATCACAAAAATCTCAGTGCTTGGTTTTAACTAATTTTTTGTTTGCTTATTGCTTTATGGTCTTAATATTCACATGAAACTAATTCTTCTTTCCATTTAGTCATGCATTCCAACAAATTTTAAAACTCTCAAAATCAGTTATTTTCTATAATAATTTGCAATTAGAAATTGTTCAGGGTGGTGTAGGTATGTTGGATAAATATGATTTAGTCTTCTGTAGATATGATAATTAAATGTTTGATAAAAGATCTCTGTTATACAGCTTTGACCTTTTTAGAAAAACTTTTTATTTATTTCTGCGATATAATTTACGATGTCTTTATTCTGTAGAGGTCATTTTCAACATTCTGATTTTTTACAAAGTACAAAGCATTGATCATATTCTATGCTGACAAATTCTAAAAGTCAGTCTAACTTTATGAGTGAGAATGTTCTAAACAGGTGAGGTATAAGCAAACAGGAATCAAAACATTGATATACACTAATTATATTAAATTAATAATTAGTGTATACCAATGATTATACTAATTAAGGAAAAATCCCAGAAATGACGAAAACGTAAAACGTTATGTATGGAATTTAATTAAACTTATTATACAACACATAGGAAGGCACTATTTTCCATAATGTTGAGCTCCGTTTACTGACTAACATATTTAAATTGCATGGATTGGGACATTTTTAGAAGAGTTATCGCTATTTATGAGATTTTTTCCTCTATTTTTTGCGATTAATATATATATAAGAATCTCTTGTGAAAGATTAAGGATTAGTTTCGATCTTAATTTGAAAATAGGTTTAATCCTTCCATTTGCTAAGATTGGTTTTTTAACACCATTGTTTATGAGGACTTTCCATGTTAGCTTATTTTTTAATGAAAGGCCAAGATATTTTCAAAATGTTAGATTGTTCTTTGATGATTAATTTTTTCCTTCACTTAAAGAGAAGTTAAGAGAGTTTTTGGCATTTATAATAATTCTCCAATTTGCATAATACTTTTATAATTTTTAAATTACAAATTAAATTTTTGGCTTCATTGAGCTTTATTCAATAGGGCAATATCATCTGCTCGGAAATCAAAGGAAACTATTTTTAAAAATAATAGATAAAACATTAAGTTAGAAAATTAGTAAAATAATTTTTTAATAAAATTTTTATGCTTTCAAAAATCACAGTTTTCTAAGCGAGACAAGTTTTTGTTTTTCAATATATAGATTCATAAAAGAATCTTACTAATGTAAAGAATAATTTGGTCAAGACGAATTAATCTCTATGAAGAAAATTGTTTGCGAAAAGGTCAGCCTAAGAAAAGATGTTTAACCTCAAGGGAATTGTATCCAAGAGTTTACTTTTTGTATTTCATGTTACGGGTAACCTGATATTCTTCATCTTTGTTTTATTATACGTGAAAGGAGACGTGGCCGGATGGATAATTGTACAAGCAATATATGTTTCTTTAAGAAAGAAAGAAAAATAAATAACTAAAAATCAAATCATTAGGTGAAGTTTCATCACAATTTGCTTTCATATTACAGAAAAAATAACAAGATAATAGCGAAACACTTCAGCAAATTAATTTGAGTTTTTTGTCTGCATATATATATA
>JAPDSC010148123.1:72266-83456 GCA_026290005.1 Latrodectus geometricus
ATATATTAAAGATCTGGCTTGTGCAAAATGAAGACATTTTTGGCGAGATTTTTGTAAAAGTCGCCAAGGGGTGACCGTAAATTTTTACCTGTTTGCTTTTTTTTTACAAAAAATAACTTTTCAAGCTAGTCTTAGGAGAAAGTAATGTATGAAAATACTATTAATGGAATAAGATAACTCAGGGCAAAGAAAAGGAAGAATTTGTAGAAGTTTAATAGAAATTAAGCGTCCCAAACTCAAAGATAATTCCAACATTTTTTAAAAAACTTTTGAAAAAATTTCAAGGAAGATATAATGATTTTGAAAATATTTATATGACATGCTCAAATCCATTAATTTGAAATTCTAAGAGTATTAGAAAAATTAAAGGGGTTTACATTTAAGATAAAATTAAGAAAAGTTAATATTTTCATTTTCCGGTTGAATTATGAGGGGAAAATATAAATTCGAAGAAGGCAAACAAAAATAATTTCCATGGCATCATAATATTTTAAATATGCAATTATTTTTTAAGTAATCTGGTTTTTCAAATAAAATTTTTTCTGACACAATAACTGCCAAATTTTGCAATTTTGGAAAAATAACACACTGATCTAAGGAAGTTAACTGAACAATTACATTTTCAATGGAGGCTTTAAGAATTTTGCTCGTGCTTTAAAAATTATATATTTATTACACGTTTAAATTACTAGTATCAATATAAAAAAATATTTTTTTTACTTTTAATTATTAATTATTATATAAAAATTTATACTAATGAATAAAACTTTTCCATTTTATTTCACTTATTTAGGTTTCTTTTAATTAACATTTAATGTTTTTTTTAATAAATGTGAAATTTGAATATATGAATCAAATATATATGCATAGTTTTTGATTTTAGCAAATCAAATAATTCATATTTCATTTTTCTCATAATCTTAAAAAGTCATTTAAAAAAACATTCAGTAAACACAAAAATGTTTGTTTAAAACAACTTATTTAAATAAAGTTCTTTTTATATTTTGTAATTTGATTAATAATATGGAAAAATGCCAAACAATGGAAATGTTTTCCATTTAGTTTAAAGAGTTTTATGCCATAAAACATGTCAGGAAGCTGATGAAAAATTGAACATTTTCCAAAAGAAATGTTTGTGAAGGATTTCTTTCACATTTTAAATATTAAAACTTTGTGGAGTTATTTATTACCAAAAAGACAAATCTGTAGAAATTCAATGATTTTAAATATGTACATTAACTCTTTTTTTTTGCCACCGCTAAGCTGCATCAATAGCTATATACCATCAGATGATTTTTAAAAACTGAAAATTGCTAAAATAATTTTAAAATTACTATTATATCAGAACATTGTTTATATTCAGAAATGTCAAGTTCTTTGATATAATTATTTTAACCAGCTATTTAGTTTTGATGAGGCAATTAAAAAATAGTTTTTTTTCTAATGGTTAGGCACACTAAGTGACCATCCCCCACAACAAGGCCGGAAACTGCTACTCATTTTAATGTTAACCGGTGGGCACCTGTGAACGAAATCACGAAGGTACGAGTAGCATTACCCATGTCATACCACCACAACCCACTTATAGGGCATTATAGGTACAATATATTTACAGCCATCATGTCAAAAGAAGAAAGAACAAAGATACACAGAGAGAGAAAGAAAGGAAACACGTCCATGCCCAAACCGGGATTCGAATGCGGGACCTACTGCCCAGAAGTCAGGAACGCTAGCCATTCAGCCATTTTCCGACATTCAAAAATAGTAATATCGATATTTTGTGATATCGCCATCAATATCGTTAAATGAACTGGCATATTTTAATATTACTCTAGTTGAAGACCTTTTCGACTGCAATTACTTCCGTAGATTATAATATAACTCATAACATCTCACTTACATTTAATAAATTACTTTTGGATGTTTAATGATAGCCATTGTGATATTCAGCGCATACAAATTGGCATCAAGTTAGTGGATCAAGTGGGTTTGCAAATACTCGAAAAACTGAAATGCATGTCCCCAAAACGAGTTGCTCATATTCAGTGGATACCCTCTCATATCAATGTTTCAGATAATGAAATTGCTAACATGGTGGTCCAAAGGATTTCCACAGAGACATTGATATTGCAGCGATACAGATGCTCCCAAGCACCTCTTAGAGGTGTAGGGGGCTCTAGGTGTGGGGAAGACCTTACTCGTTAACCACATGGTACAGTCCGGGGTCTCCCCACACAGTCAATCAATCAATCAATCACTTTTCATGAAATTGTTTCTGTATGGAAAGGCAAATGCAGACAAAATTGGCTTACTCCTCCTGTAGTAACTAATATTGTAGAAAGCTCCCAGGCAGAATTCTTGAGTTCAAGGGGTGTCGAGCAGATATTACAGCAATTTTATACTAAACATTGGCCATCTTAAAAGATTTATTTCCGGTTGCAAAGTTTTTCCAAACTGCAACAAGTATCATTTAGAGCCACCCTCGGCAGAACATGTTAAAGTCCAAGATGAAAGGACTTTATATCATCACTATTTTACTAGAATACTTTGCTAAAATATATGCATTTTTGAATCAGATCTAGACATTGCTAGATCTTGAAGGATTAACTACAACAATAAATTGTTATTGGGTGTTTTGTGTTCTAACAGAAATACTATATTTTTTGAAGTGAGAAGTTAGAGGTTCGCAAAATCTGTTAAAATTCAGATTGGCAAACTAAAATATATATATTACTTAATATTTTTTAATCTATTTGCGTTATCAACAACTGTTCAGTAAATAACCATCATAGCAACTGTTTAATTCTTCCTACAACAGCCAATCTGTTTCCAATCAACGATTCAGGTTGTACAATTACGATTTAATGACACAATTCTTCTAATTTAAGTAATCAATTTTTTTCTATGGTGGGGCACACTGCGTGACTGCAACCGTCGCCCTCAACAATGCCGGAAACTGCTATTAATTCAGCGTTAACCGGTGGACAGGTGTGAAGGCGAGTAGCATTACCCACGTCACACCACCACAAAACCCATTTATAAGGTGGGCAACATCCATGCATCATCTTAGAAGAAAGGACAAGGAATCACACAGAGAGAAAGGAAACGTCAATGTCCTAACCGGGATTCAAACCCAGGGCCAACAGCCCAAGAGTCAGGAACGCTTACCACTCTAAGCTGAAAGGACCTTATAACATCACCATTTTACTAGAATACATGGATTCATGAACCAGATCTAGACATTGCTAGATCTTGAAGGATTAATAACGGCAATAAATTGTTATGGGGTGTATTGTGTGTTCTAACAGAAACACGTGCTCAATATCAAACTTGCTTAAGCATATTACGCTTTCTTGTTATAATATTTAAAAACTTGTTTACTTTTTGAAATATTAATAAACTTCAAAATTTAATAGTTTGTAAAACTAAAGGGCACTCATAAAATTTAACAAGAAAAATATAAAATAAAACATTTAATGAATTAAAGAATCCAGGCTAATGGTTTAATAATTTCATACCATTAGCCTGGACTCTAACTCATAGCTTTCATAAACCCACATTCATAATGGAATCAATTCTATAAGATATTGATTTTTGATATACAATTTTATAAATAAAAATAAAATGGTTATTGCCATGATCTTCCAAACTATTTAATTCATAAAAACTTTGTTCATAAAAGTTAACTTCATAATTTTCACAAAAAGATAATGCAATTAATGCTTTTAATCTTCAACTCTATAGTTTTATCATCAGTTTATTCATTTAGAAATATAAATATTTAAAAATTATTTAGTACAATATAATTAAAAAGTTATGAATAATGTAAAACATGAAATTTGATTTATTTAAAAAAAAATATGTTCAAAAATAGTTTTATGAACTGAAATACTTTTTTTCTTTTAAGTATACATTCTTTTTTTAAATAATTATTAATAAAAGGAATATTTTATTTCACATAACTGAAATTTAATATAGAGCATCCATTTTTGCTTAGTTTTCAAGAATGTTTCCGTAGAAAGAAATTGGTTTCATAAATTATTCTATGAAATTTGAGAAGTTTGATACATATTTTATTATAAAACAAATTGTTAAGCACTAAACACAGAGACGAAATATAACTTATTTCAGATCAAATAAACAAGACTATATTCAACTCACAAACGAGTAAAAATTAATTAAAAGCAGATATAACTATTTTAAAATTCACTTCAGTTCAGACAGACGGAGAAAGTTTTAGAAAATCAAAATAACATAAAGAAATATGTGGAAACTGTATTTGCTTTGATGATCCTTTAAAAATTCACGTTGAAAACGAATATTTCACCATAATTGATGAGTTTCGAATCGAAGGAAAGAAACGAAGCTCAAACAAATTTACTTTTTCTTAAGAACGAAACAAAAAATAGATTTGCAAAGAACGTGTTTGCAGGGGAAAAAAAACAAGATTGATTCGTTTTCTAATCAGTGAAAGTACTAAATTTTCACTTCAACGAAATTTCGAAGAAATTGAAGAAATTTTCTTCGCGAGTTTTGAAAAATACTTGAGTTGTACGTGGTTTCAACAGAAAATGGAAGTTGTTTGTCAATTCTACACTTTTAGAAAAAAAAATATACAACAAAATTAGAAAAGTGAAATAAATATGAAGCAAGTCGAATTTCTAAACGCAGAATTATTTATGTGTTCAGCTGTTGTATTATTTCTGTTTGTTGATGTTGAAACACAACAATGCTTCAGCAAACACTGTTATGATTTTATACGTTTTTAGAATTTCAGTAATATATTCTTCAAATAATTAAAATGGATTTTCACAAATACTTTCTAAATGAAATTAAATTATTTGCTTACATAGTGATCATATATTTTCATGTTGAAAATTTAGGACAGAATGCCGATATATTTTTATAAAAATAAAATATATTTGCATTTTCCATGTAAGAGTTTTATTATTTAACCATAACAAGAGATAGGCATTATACACCCTTTCAAGGTTGTATATTCCTTTGAATAAAATTTACTTCCTTTTACAAAATACATACCTTCATCTTTTATTAAAAATAAAGTAATATTTTATAAAATATTTTTTCTTACATGCTTTATGAAATTATTTTTGTGCAAATTGCATCATATCTATAATGGTAATAAATATTGTTCAATATTCCTTCGAAGTTTGTTTAGAATATTTTTTTTCAAATGAAAGAAAAATAAATATATAAATTTTATTACAAAGGACGAAAGTTATATTTGACATTTGTATGTGTTTGATACGGCCACGGAGGCCTGGATGGTTAGGCCGTCGTTATCATTATCGGAACGTAGTAAGTTCGAATCTCGAGTTAACCGAAGTTCAGTCGTGTCGACTAATGGCGAGTGGGGAACATAAAATATGTCGTGGTTGCAATGCCCCCCATATTACCATTCGTCTGGTGGTGGTAAGAATAAGGCATAGGGTCATCTTTGGCTTCCTGTCTCTAAATTGGAAGATCCAGATGGTGCTGCCATCCATGAGCCACTTCGATCCTTGTCAGGGGTGTTCTGTTCAAAAAACGGAAGACGTTCTTTCTGACTTCATTTGCCCGGTCCCAGACTGGTGGGTTTGGCTTCTCCAAGTGTCATAAATAACAACAACATGTGTTTGATAACAACCATTTGAACAATCGCATTGTTAACTCATTTTATATAATAATTATATATTTTTCATATATTTTATGTTGATCAAGTCGTAATTATTAAATATGCTATAGAATCATCACAAATAAATTCTAAAATTTTATATGATGCTAATATATTATTTAATACTAGCATTTGCTACTCTAGACATAATATTTTTTATTAATTGAACATATATAATAAACTATAGTGTGTATAAACTATTTTCTCTCTCTCTCTCTCGCTATATATATATATATATATATATATATATATATATATGTATTATAATGAAAGAGAATAATTTTTTCTAATGTCTCTCGGTCATATGTTAGAAAATTTCCTACTCATCATTTACCATCATTTAGCAATTTCATCACTATTTTATCACATTATAGCATATGCTATAAATGGGATTAGTACCATCTATTTGGTAATTTCATCCCTTGTATCAGGGAAATAATCACGTTTTTTACATTTATAACCATTTTAAAAATGCTTTGAATGTTTTCTTTCTAAAGTGTTTAAATGTTCTTAAAACGACTGTATATTAAAGCCTCCAAATGAACATTTCGAACAAATTATCACTTATTTGTTTATTCGAATTCCTAGTATTGTCACTACAAGTGTCGGTTTTGAAGAATTTGTGCGGGCAAAATAGAAAGTAAATTGATGCGATATTATATTTATTACATTACATTATTAACAAATATTTTGAATAAAATTCTGATAAATTGTTTTCTATGATATGCATGCAATAAATTTGCTATTCAAACTGGCTATTGACTTGTCGCCTAATATTTTATCGCCATTCGTGTTTAGGAATGGCGACAAAATAAGTAAAAAGACAGTTAGTCCTCCTTAAAAGACATTTCTTTATAAGTTTGAATTTAGATAGAAAATTAATATTTTGATAAATGGTATTGGGGATTCTCAATCTATTAATATTAATTAATAACAAAATGGGTATATTTTTAGAATTAGAGTTTTAAAAAATTAATATTTTTAAATATTACTTACAATTAGAAACAACTGGTTGATAAAATTTGAAAAATGGTTTGTGCTATCATACCTCAAAATAGAATAAAATCCCACTAATAATGTCTGAATTACAGAAAATTTTAAATTGCTACGTTTATAATAATTAATATTTACTATTAGCATATCATAACAGAGATTTATATATTCAAACTGTGATATTTTCCTACAGAAATATATTAAACTCTGTAATAAAATCCAAGAAAAAAATTTATCAGTAAATAGTGGTCTGACGCTTATAATTTCGGTATATTAACATAGTGACGACGTTAAATTTTCAAATTTAATCCTAAAACTAATTTGTCGCCAGAACTGCATTAAATAAAGTTTATACCCGAAATGCGTAGGAATAACGTCATGATGACGTAAATTATTAATGTCTAGAAAATAGAAAAGAATTCGCTATTCAAATGTTAGAGGATTGAAAAGGTAACATTTAAGCACAAAATTTATGTAAATTGCATGCCTTACAGATATTGAGTGGTAACAAATGTATACATAACTTTTTAATAAAATGTTTCAAAGAAATATATTTATTTGAATAATATAAATAATACACGAAAATTGGAAATAAAATAATATTTATTTGAACTAGTGCCATAAAATTCTCTTAATCATTCAAATATCTACAAGATAAAATATATTTCATCATGCTTATTATTTTTTCAACTGATAAAATAATTTTATTATATAGATATTTTTGTAATATATTTTTATAAATATATTTGATATTTATGTATCTTTAAAACTTATAATTGAATATGAGAACAATTACCAGGTTATGCTAAGCATTAAAATTTGAGAAGGAGATTAAAAAAAAAAAAAAAACTGCAACAAATACAATTTTTAAATTCCAAAATAGTTACAGCGGAACATTTTTGTTATTTCTTTAATTAAAAAACATTTAAATCTTTAATAATTATCTACTCCTAAAATTAACTTTTAAAATCTTGTTGAAATCATATAACGCTAACTCCTAGGAAAAGATAAATCCCGCAAACTTTCAAATTAAAGTCCCATTTTCTAACAATGAATTAGAAAAAATAATATGTATGCGTTGTGTACAATACTACAACTTTGAATAGCTCTATCTAACGAACAACACATTCACATAAAGAACGTAAGTGCTCCCTCTGTATTTTTTAATATCTTGGTTATGGTTTTAAAATCACGAGATCCGTTGCTGAGTTTGTTATCCTTTATAAAATAATTTTTAGAGTAGACTACTTTTTTATTCAATACAATAAAACATATTCCTATAAATATAGGAATAATACTTTATAAACAATAAGAATTGTTAGTAATTTTGGTACAATAAAAATATTAGTTTGGGGAAAAAGAAATCCATAATTTTTACGTGAGCTTTATGTAACTTCTTTTGGATTCACTTTGTAAAAAAGGTTTAAAACAGCTTTCATGTAGATTTTTAGGTCTTGCGCGTTACGATTGCTGACATGCGGTTAACTTCGATCATTTTTGATATTTTATAGACATTTTCGACGATGCTGTATCCACATGCGAGGTGCATCTCTAACATCAAAAATACCTGAACGGAATCGACGAAACAAAAATTGTACGTAACTGGTTGTTACAGTCTTATATAGGACGATAAACGCCTTTCACAATTTTAGCCACCCGGCTATCTTTTTCGCTGTTACAAGAGAAAAACGAAAATGTATCGAATTTTCTGTTTGTTGTCTTCCATTTTTAAAACCTTGTACTCGTAACTGAATGAATCAAACAAAAAACCGCAAGAGGATATTTTAGTGTCAAATGTCACCTTTCCAACGAACATAAATCTGAAATTATTTGATAGATACCTTACGAGATATCGATCACTACAGACGTCTACTGAAAAAATAATGGATAACTTTTTCCCCAAACTAGTAAATAATCCAAATTATTAATAGCTTTAGTAGAATAAGAATAAACTATCTCAACTGATAATTATCTAAAGCACTTGATTTGAAGATAATTAACAGTTACATTTTAAAAATTATCATTTATAAAATTAGCTTCAGAGGGGACTATATTTTAAGTTAATACAATAAAACATACTCAGATAAATCTAGAGTTGATGTTTCATGTAATTATTTGAATTATTAATAATTTTAGAAGAATAACGGCAAACAAACAATCTGAATTATTAATTATCTTAAGTGTTATGATTGAAGAATATTATCAAACAAATATTATAAATTATTATTCATAGAGTTGTTTTAGAGTCACCCATTTCGTATTCAATGAAATAAAATATACTCTGAAGAATTCATAAATAACATTTTATAAAACAACTAAAAATTGTTAATAATAAAAAATAAACCCGGCCTCAATCATTAACTATCCTAAGAGATTGAAATGAATAATTTAAAATTAATCTGCTAAGAAACTTTCATTTTGTCTAAAATTTTGGAAAATTAATATTGCATATTTTAAAAGTGAATATAATAGTTTTCTGTGACAAGTATTAAACTTCCTTAAAATATCTTAAAGTATACCAAGAAAAAACAAAAATTTTTTCTTAATTTTAAAAGTCAAACATGAGTGACGGTCACATGATTAAAACTATTTTGGGTTTCTTTCTTTTTACGATTAATTGCATCGAAACACGATCAAAGATGGAAATATCTAACGTCATTACGTTCGCATCTACGTATTCTAATTTAGAATTCTGTATTACTTTTCCGAAAGAAAATCCATTAAGAATATCCGAAAAGAGCACATTTGAGAAAATTCTGTTCCCAATAAATATTTCAATATCAACTTCAGAAGACAACGGAACTTTAAATTTCTCTTTATTCGAAGCGCACGTGCTCGAACTTTAATTGTTTTCGCAGGGAAACATGAGATTTGATTTCACTTAAGATTGCATTTTATTTTATTCAAGCTTTGAAATAATAAAAATGGTACAAAATTTAGTTGAAATATTTATTCTTAAAAACAAACATAAAATAGCGTTGTCCAATAGAGATGTAATTCTATTTTTGAAAATGTTTTAAAAATCAACTTACGTATGTGAGTTGATTTTAGTTTATTAAATTTAAAACTAAATATAATTTGTGAAGCTGTTTTAAATTGAAATTTTTATTCATATGCTTAAAATTTATTAGCTTAAAATGGAAATTTAAAATTAAAAGTTTTCTGGAATTATAAATATTACTTCGGGAAATATTACTTATGGGAATATTTTTCATAAACAATATTTTTTATTATCACTTATAAGGTATGATTGCATTATCTTTCAGAGCAGCTATTTCTGTTGAGCTAAGCACATGTTGTTGTTGTTGCTCATGACAATTGCTGAAGCCAAGCTTGGTTTTTTGAGACTAGCCAAATTAAATATAAAAGAGCGTCCTCTGTTCATGAACAGAGCACTCCCCGACGATGGTGGCGACTTTGGCTCATAGATGGCAGCACCATTTGGATAATTTAATTTAGATAAGAAACCAAAGAAGACCAAAAGCCTGGTTCCTAACACTCCCAGAGGAAAGGGAACATGGAAGACACTGCCCTAACCAACCAGGACACAGCTAAACACATAAACAGATCCAACAACATGGTTTTGAACCATTGTCAAATCATAAGTTGACGTCAAAGCTAGACCCTTCTTTTGACAAAGGTAGTGGCCAATCTAATTCCCGAAGATATAAACTATTCGTCAAGTAAATTCCATTGTCTATAGATAGCGGGACACGTACCTTAGAAGTGAAAATCTTGAAACAATCCCTAGCGTTCACTATGACAGAAGTACATGCATAAATCCGAAACAGTATCGTAAAACCTGGTCATTTTGTATAAGCTAGAACTTTTATGAACTTCCAGTAGGTTGTTGATCTACTCTTGAACTTCCATTGGTTAGGGCGTCGTTCTCGTAACCGCATGGTGGTGGTTTCGAATCCCGGCCTAATCGAAGATCCATTGGGTTCACTAATGGCGATTGGAGCACATAAAATATGTCATGGTCGCAATATCCTCCTTGTTGCTATTCCAAATTAATACCTCTGTGGGTGTTAGGAGCCAGGCTTCGTGTCTTCACTGGCTTTTTATCTATTTTGGAAAACCCATATGGTGCTGCCATCTATTAGCCAAAAGTCGTTCTTACAGCCTTGTAGGGATATGCTCAATTCAAAAATGGAAGACGCTCTTCCTGATTTCATTCGCCGAGTCCCTGACGGGTAGGCTTGGCTTCGCTTCGCTAAGCTTCATATGTAACAACATGAATTTTCAGCGCCCAGTAACAGGAGAAATAAAATTCGAAGAATATATTTCCCCACATCAGCTCAATTTGAATGTTCAACTGAATTATTTTATTTCATTTTATTTCATAAGTAAAATAATTTAAATATTACAAATTAAAAAAAATTAAGTGATTACATTTTCCCAAATTTTTTATTCCATAAAATTAGTCTAATATTATAAATTTTCTTTTTCTGTATTATTATGTATTCGTATGTAATATATATATATATATATATATATATATATATATATATATATATATA
>JAPDSC010148142.1:8051-22945 GCA_026290005.1 Latrodectus geometricus
TATATAAATGAATAAATATTATGTAAGCATATTAAAAATTATGTGCTTATTTTTTACTGGAGGAGTGGTTCTTCGCCATGTTTATGTAAGGTACAGGAAATCACAAAACGAGCGGGGTAGACGGAAACACTGATTAAGTTCTGATTCAACATTTTGCAGATTCTGGCCTAACATCAGTTTAAAGTCCATCTTCCTATTCAGTTAAAATATAATTTAAGAAATTTTAATAAGCAATCAAATGTAACAAAAATATCTGTTGAGGATAAGAAACAATTTTTCACAATCGATAATTAATAAGCATTAAAGTAAATACACACTTCAAGTATGCAATTTTCAGACATTAAAACAAATTAATATAATTTCAATCGCCAGAAGAAAATAATCTGCCATTTCATTTTACAATACATAATTCATTTTACAATACACAATAATATTTTACAATACATAACATTTTACAATATATAATAAGGAAAACTATTTTTTCATATTGGATTGCGATACTATTGTTTTTAAGCTAAATATTTTATATTATTTTTTATACCGTGAAATGATGTACAAAGAGATCACAAATTCCCATTTTGGTACTTTTAATGTTACTTGAACATACTGTCCTAAATAAACCCACAAAAGCAACAATTCCATATTTTTTCTGAAATTTTAAAGTTAAATGAAGCCATGTACACATTGATGAATATAAAATTCGTAACCAGTAGTTGTTTTGCTTACATCTCTCTTTCTGTTCTTTAAAGGTTCTTTCGATTTAACCAACGAATTCAAAGTGGATTCTGTGCCACTACAAACATTCATGACCAAGTTGAGAATTGAACCTAAGAGCTTTTAAACTGAAAACAGTTTAGTTACCAGCTCAAAGAGAATAATTTGGCAATTACAAAAAACTGGTTTCAAAAATCAAGAAGAATACAGTGAATTTTGAGATTTTATATTTTTATTTCTAAGATCAATTTTGATTTTTGCAATACAGATATCAATTGACAAGTGAAAAAAATATGCGAAGAAAAATTAATATATTAGGATTCGAATTTAAATTAAGGTGTCACATAAAAATATTAAGCTTCTTGATATACATAAGAAAATATCAAAATTTCAATTTATAATTTTTCATGTATGTGGTACTTGTATCAAATTTAACATTTCAGGTTATTCAGGAAAATATATCAATCGTATTCAAGTGGAAAAAACTAAAAATTTTAAACTTCTATATTTGTTAAATAAAAAAAACTATCTGATGCAGATTTAACAATTCGGAACTAATTATAAAAAAAAGGAGAAAACATTCTCACACTAAAGAAACTAGAAAAAAATTCTTAGGATTTTTAAAATACTATCAAATTTAAAAAATTCATTCAAATAAATTGATTTATTTAATGTAATCGAAAAACAGAACACATTCTCCACAAACTTATTGACAAATAATTTACTTAATCCTTAAAACTTTAGTTATCTTAATAAGTTTTTAACATTTTTTAATAAAATACTGCAGTGAAAATAAATAGAATATTCTTGAAGTATAATAGTGAATTATTGCATTTTATATGGTAAATGATCGTTTTTTATTTATTTTGACTCCTTTCAGTAATTAAGCCTAAAGCTGTTGTACGGCATTTTAATATCCGTCACGTATATATATATATATATATATATATATATATATATATATATATTTATATATATTGGGTTTTACGGAAAGACATTTCGGTTTTCCCACCTGAATAATTTTTTGCTAGTGAAAAACAAACTTTTATGAGTCTGAAATCATTCTATGATCAGAAAGATAGTAAAAAGTTTTGGAAACTAGATCTGACAATATACACTTCAATAAAATACTTATTCGCTATACGTTTTTCATTTTCATATGAAACGAAATAACTTTCTGAACAACCCAATTTATATATACATATATATAGATAGATAGATAATTGGAGGTATTCTTGTATCGCAAAGGAGGAAACCTCAAAAAATTCTTAAGGACCCAACCCAACAAATGTGCAGGCAAAAGCCCAAAGGAGGGATTGGTTTGTCGTTCAACATTGTTGGTTGGTCTTTTAGAAACTTCTTGCACATGAACACTAATCTGACAAAAGTCTATAATTTAAAACGGAATCTGAAAAACTTTCTACAAACACTAACTCGTGAATCGAACTTACGAACTACCAAACCAAATACCAAGGCTCTCAATGTTCAGTTACTAGCTATACGTTGAGGTGTGGAAATGAATTATTAATTGATTAATTTCTCCTAACACAAAAGCATAAGTACCACGGCATCAAGCTTTATTTTGATAAAATCTGATAAACACGAATTATTAAATTAACAATAAAAGAATTGAATTAATACATAGAGAAAAAAATTATCCATTAGAACAAAAAGTAATCAAATATATTTTAGAAACAAGTTTTAATATGGAAACTGCCAAATGTTAAAAGAAACAACATGTAATACTTATAAAAGTTTACATGATGCTAAGCATTTTCGTTCAATTGAAAGAAAAAAAAAACATATAACTTTTTTCTTTCAATTGTGATGTGTTTATGTGAAACGAAACTTATTTTTTTTTTCTGTAATTCATAAATAATCAAACACATCTCTCCATAAACACAAATATATATAATCCTAAATTATATCATTTTATTATTCTTTTTATATACCATTGTTATTTTAGCTACTAAAATCAATATATATATATATATATATATATATATATATATATATATATATATATATGAACAGCTGTACTCATCAATTTCAAGCGAACTTATTTTTATCATTTGTAATAAATAATTTTTATGGGCTTCCCTCCCCCCCAGTGATTTATCTCATAGGGCTGGCAGGCTATTTTGTAATGGAACAAAAAGACGAGTCCGCTTTAAGTGTAAACGGAGCACTTGGCATAAAATGAAACGCTCGTGATTGTTTTTTATTACTGAGACGCTTATAAGTTCTGTAAAAAATTAAATGAATAAGAAAGGTAGAACAATTTTAATGAGTCGAATTCGATTCTCTTGAATCAACAAATCCGGAAAATCAACACTTCTTAATTCTTTGATAAAGAAATCCTGTTTTACACTGTTCATTTGTGATTTGTCGGAAAATTCTGAATGCGAAGGAATGATCCTCTGCATTAAAACGGTCCATTCTTGCGCTCGGCAACTGGTGAAAAAGAAACGCTCTGCTCGGGGTCAATGTCCTCTGGTGAGGAGAGAGTGGCAATGAACTTGAGTGAGGGAGAGAGTGAATTCTCCCGCACTGGGCCTCTCTTCCTGACTCTCTGTGTGCGCGGCATTCTTCGCATATCGGGGTCACCCACCACACAAGACCTGTTATTCCTCCGACAGCGTTGTGTAATACTGTGAAGAATGTCAACAGGCAGCTCCCCCGCCGTCCGATCGCTACAAAACAAGACGTGTTTTCAATAATCTGCCGATACCTTTGGGGGAAAAGGGTCCATACACTGTCACTAATATATTCCTCTAATAAATAACGTGCGTTGTTTTTCTTTTTTAAAAAAAAAAGAAAAATCCGCTGATCTTTGACATCTTAGCTTAATAGCTGAAGGCCATTGCAAGACATTTGAACATTCACCACGTACTGCCTTCCAGCAAGTAGTAAGCCGTATTCAGGAGTCAAAATGAGGAGATCTAGAAAACTCCCAAGCACTCACCTTTATAGATATGAAGTTAAAAAGAGAACATAGTAATGGTGAGCTCTGCTAATTAATATATTAGGTTGGGGAAAAAGGAATCCATCATTTTTACGTGAACTTTATGTAGCTTCTTTTGGATTCACTTTGTAAAAATGTTTAAAACAGCTTTCATGTAGATTTTTAGGTCTTGCGCGTTACGACTGCTGACATGCGGTTAA
Organism: Latrodectus geometricus; assembly: GCA_026290005.1. NCBI lineage: Eukaryota > Metazoa > Arthropoda > Arachnida > Araneae > Theridiidae > Latrodectus > Latrodectus geometricus. The sequence goes on from JAPDSC010148142.1 coordinate 11,931, forward strand.
CTTCGATCATTTTTGATATTTTATAGACATTTTCGACGTTGCTGTATCCACATGCGAGGTGCATCTCTAACATCAAAAATACCCGAACGGAATCGACGAAACAAAAATTGTACGTAACTGGTTGTTACAGTCTTATATAGGACGATAAACACCTTTCACATTTTAAAACCTTGTACTCGTAACTGAATTAATCAAACAAAAAACCGCAAAAAGATATTTTAGTGTCAAATATCACCTTTCCAACGAGCATAAATCTGAAATTGTTTGATAGATACCTCATGAGATATCGATCACTACAGACGTCTACCGAAAAAATAATGGATTACTTTTTCCCCAAACTAATATATAACTCTTTAGTTAATGATTTAATAACCGAAAACTGTTGTAAGTTCTTTGATCACGGCTATTTGTTGCCTTCCAGGAGAACTTCTCACAGATACTAAATCGTCTTCATGTATATCAAAGGAAGAAACCGGTAAAACATCCAAGTACCCATCACCGTTATAGATTATATTAAATTTCAGGAATAAATTTAATTAATTTATAGATTAAAAAGAGATAATTGAATTAAGATTTTTTTTCCATCGTGTAAAAAAATTTAAAAAAAAAATATCAATTTAAAATACAAAAATCTACGAAGGCTTTTGAAATGCCTCTTGTCATTTTACTTGAATACTTTTATTTTTTCACCATTATCTCCAACTAGCTTTAATTTCTAGAGATAAGTTCAAAAACAATTTGTTTTAAGCAAAAGTAGTATGTTATGTTTTCGAAATACGTTCCCAGCTTCCTATTTCGGCCAACTAAAGCTGCTGAACACAGTCAATCACCTCGATATTTTAAAAATATATTTAAGTGATGAATATGACACCTGAGTTGAAACCTTCCTCAACAAACTTCTACATAAAACCAGGTGATAGATTGAGCCCATTGAAAATTTAGCGTCTGTTGTTGAGACGATTTTCGGTGGGGTCAGATTCACCGTGCCATCAGAACTCGAAAACGATGCCTTCTGTCATCCAGTACAACTGATATTCTTTTTAACGCATTTTCTCGCATAGTGATATGATGGCTTCTTGATGTTGTAAAAGTCATTGTATATGGGTGACTTTACATAATTATTAAGCTTGTCATTTTTCGCCATTTTCGTTAACTTATTCTCCATACTTTTTCGACATTCTCAACCATCCACATAACCGAGCTGGCAGCCGAATAGTTAGCGTTCTGACTTTTGGTTCGACAGTTTGTGGGTTCGAGTCCCATCTTAAATAATGAATGTTTGTAGAAGTTGTGAATCCACTTTAAAAACTGAAGGTTCAGGTTTAGTTAGGCCTCGTGTGCAAAGTATAATCTTTAAACGACGAAGGAACCAAAGTTTTATTTATATTTCTAATTTTTTAAATTAGTTTTATTTAAATTTTTAATAGTTTTATTTAAATTCTAAATGATATTTTGAAGACATTTTTTAATCTTTCTGTCAGTAAATTTGTAAAGTTGACATGCTATTTATATTGCGTTTATTTGAGTTTATTCTTTATGAGTCATGAAGTCAATGAAAAAGTTTCATAATTATGTTTCCTTCAGTACAAGAATTTGAATGAAATAAAATTTTTAAAATCACGTTTAGCATCTGTTAAAAATGATAACTAATTTGAAAATCCTGTTTTTAAGATTATCAAAACTAAAATTCATTGATTAATAAACCACTTTTTGATTAAATATAATCTTAAAGTACCTCTCTTAGCATTCAAAATATGCTTTTCTTGCAAGATCCAACATTTATAATCAGAAAAGAGAAATCCAACAAAAGAATATCAAGCAGAAATTTAAGAATTTGTTTTGAACAGAAATTGTAATAATTTTACGTATTACATTAGAACCTTTTCAGATTAACTCTTATTGGCTGAAAGTGAATAAGCAAAGACAGTTAGCCTAAATAATTTTACTGAGTTTATCAAATATTAGTATTGAAAAAAATCTGCCATTCTGTTACAGAAGTGCTTTTCGCTATTCTACGAAGATGACTCATTGGATAAAATCTTTATCATTCTTATGCAAATTAACAATTTTATCTTAATGAAACCTAAAACTTTATCTTGATACCAAACGATTGTTATTCTTTTTAAAATTTTAAAGCCATCTCAGTCACTCAACCATGGTTTAGAATTTCGAAACAGTTTATTGCGTTTAGCAATTTTAGTAGCCAAAAATTAACAGTTTGAAACATCAAAATAACCAAGTCTATTATATCCAACCCTCAATATATCACTATAAAAATGCTGTGTTCTTGATCTTTTTACTTGTGTCTAATTTTCCATCAATTTTTTTCATGATTATCATTTATAAGAAAAATTTGGACTCGTTCCTAAACAGGACCGTGTCACAACTTTAGCGAGTTCAACGAACTTGTTGAAGATAACCTTTTACTCATGCCTCTTGGTTTCTTCACTGGATTGTTTTACTGAAACACAAATGCCATATTCTCCATTCCATTCCATGAAAAGTTTTCAGCTTACAATATTGATAGATATAACTATAACTATATTAAATGAATTTATGATGAGGGAGATAATATTGGATTTTTTTCTCTTTTAGTTTGATTTGTTTGTCATTTTTTTTACTCTTTTTGAAATTAAGACTTTATTTTATTAGGATTTTAATTTCAAGTGGTTTCTGAATCGTTAAAAATATTTATGCTTAAGCTGGAAATTGTATACACGAACTATTAAATAAATGCCCATTGTTCAAACCAGTCAATTGTCAGTTTGACGTAACAGAACTAGATATTTTTTTACTCCGCTTGGAAACAATAACAATACACCAACAAGCAAAGTAAACACATGAGCTACCAGTTATAAGAGTCTAGGCAAAGTTTAAATTGCTTAAAATAGTTTTTTAGTCAAGAAATCTTGGAGACATAGATTTCAGAGAAAAAAAACTAGTATTTTTGAATGATTTAATTTTGCCTTAATGCGTTTCACGAGTTTCCAATGCTTCTATCTCTATTTCATATTTTTCTTCTGTGAGAACACGAATCGAGGGAAAAATAATCCCACAAAACTGCAAAATTTCCATGAAAGCTTTAAAATGTATATCTTTAAATGTCTACAATCTTAACGGTTAAAATCGTTAATGGTTACCAAATGTTCAGAATCATAATTGATTATGTTTCATTCGAAATCTGTCTACTGTTGTGTATATCAATAATATTTTTCAACCTTTTAAATTAATACATGCTTTTGAAAATTGAAAACTTATGTATGGAAGCTCTTAAGAGAATCAATATCGGAAATATCAGCACATTTTGTGTAGTCAGAGGTTGTTAACCTTTTTAGCACACTACCATCTTTTCCTCCCTCATTAATAAGAAATATTTCCTATCACAAACTGTTGAAAGAAACTCCCATGGTTTTACTGTGATTTAATTTAATATAAAAGCAAGAAACAGCACATAATTCGCGATATATATAAAATAATATGCATAATTTATTAGAAGTTTCATAGTGAAAACAAGATTACTTCATTGTAAAATATGTTCATAACAAAACTATAGATTTCTAGTGTAGTTGGAAATAGTTATTATATATTGTTCGCAAATAATCTATTGAATTTAATTACTAATTATTTTTTTAACATTTAGTAATATAATATTTATTTATTATTTTTTTACCCAGATTTGAACCAGTACAGAAAATGAATTTTGAAACTTGCTTTGTCTCTTTGTAATTAAATACATTTAATGTAAATCATATTTCAAATCATTTATCTATCTATCTATATATATATATATATATATATATATTTACAAATATTTTTCTTAAAAATTAAGATTAATTTCCTAAAAAGTAAAGTAACCACGTGGTATACATATTTTGCACAAATTAATTATGAGAATTAGTTTAGTGGTATCCCATTTATTAGAAAATTTCTGTCTGCAAAAATAATTTATAAAAAGTTTCATTGATTTAAGGAAGACAAATGAACTTTCAGGCCATCTAAGCTAATGATTTTAGGAACTACGTTACGATCAGTGCCATTATGATAATTCATTTTCATATATTAGATTTATCACGTTTCTTTCAGTTTATAAGATTCAAAAAAATTTAATTCATTCAAAACATGAAATTTAGAAGCCTCGATGAATTAACAAATCCCATTCAGATTTAAATATTGTGCTGTCTCTTCCATGTTAGCCAACTTCTTTTTTGTTCTCTAAGTTTCTCATTTCTCCAGTCTAAAATGCTAATAGTGTTTAATCTATTTGAAATTTATCATTCCCATGATTTAAACCCTTGTCAGATTTAAATATTAAGCGGTCTGTTCCATTTTAGCCGCATAAACCTCTCTTTTTGTTATTTCTTTTTCAGAATCTAATCTTTGCTTTTTCTTGTTACTCCACCATTCTCCTTCAAGCTTTTTCGGTCCCCAATCTTGTCCCCTTCTTTCTAAAACCAGTTTCTACAACTCCAGATAGTTTAGTCCACTATGTAAGAAGGGAGTGAGGTAAAAAGGAAGAATAATATCATAAGAGAAAAGGAAATACAAAAGAGATTATTTCCAAACAGGAAAAGAAAATAAGCAATTTAATTAATTAAAAAAAATTACCAGACAGAATTAAGATTAAGTATAAAATTTATCAATTTATTATTATTTAATTAAAAAAATTCTGCAATATGTACTGCTTAAAGAAGCAAACGCTTTTAAAAAAAATATCTTCACCGTTAGTTAACGTTAAATAAAAGACACAAAACTTAAAGCATAAAAAAATGGAAGTAAAAATCTTCATTTGTAAACCAACATTGACTCCGTCAAAAACCAAAAAAGGGGTATAAGAGCCAATAATTGTGGTTTCGCAGAAGCGTATTTATTTTCTCTGCCTGAATTGCGAAATATTTATATTCTTATAATATGAATTTTTATATTCTTACACAATATATACTCATATTATAGACTCACTAATTCAAAAAAGATGATTAAGAATGTCTCGACAATGTGATTTACTGGAATCCATGGCTTGCCATATTATGCGAAGACTTAAATATGCCAAAACAAAATTAAGTATAACGCATGTGTTGTTGTAATGGCAACGAGTATTCTTTTAAAAGTGTGAAATTAATTCCAAACAATAGAGAATATCAGACTAAGTTAAACCCAGATATAGTAAAACGTGTGCTACCATTGCAATTGTTGACTAATATATTCTGTTACCAATTCATCGAGATAGAAACGACAATGGTATTTTTCTGCAAAGACAATTTCAAAATATAAAAAAGGGTTTCAAGCAAGTTCAAAATGGTTTTCCTCAGAGTGGTCTGTAATTTTAAGTCATTGTATGCATTCCTTTTTCCAAACACCATACGAAATCAATAAAAAGAACTGCTGAGATAACTCTGAGATTAGATATAAAGCAACTGGAGTCAAGTACTATTTACTGACAAATTCTAACAAAGTTTGGAGTGCGATATATGGAAAAAAGCATCTTCAAACACCGCATTGATTTGGAGAAAATCATAAGCGAGGTGGGCTGGTGGTACGAAGTTGAAACAGTATAGGTGGAAGTACAGGCTGGTATACATTTCGAAATGATAATTTCGTGGTTCAAAAATAAACTGATGAGATGCTATTGTTTACCATTTTTTATGCCTCATATTGCAAGATCTTATATAGTTCGTTTTGTCAATTTTGAACTTGAGTAAAGCTAATACAGTACAATGTAAAGAGTGATTACCATTTTTACTTGCTATATATCCGATTTCAAATGTTTAGCATGATCTCAAACAATGCTTTACTGTGAGTTCAAACCATTTTCTTACAGTTAATGTTTATCCAAATTCTCATCGATAATTTTCTTGCATCCATGCAAAGATAATTTGAAGCAGTTTTACCATTCGTGTACCAATTTAAGTAATTTGTATCATTTCCCAACAATGGATTTTCTATCATTTTCATGAAATCAAATAATTTCCTTGAAGCATCTTTTTATGTTCTGTCGATCGTATCCAAGAGTTAGTTTTTTTTTTTTTATTATTTCAATTTGTTATTCATGTTTTCTCCATTCTATGACCACATGCGCAGTTGTCACGCTAGGTTTTTATACGCATTTTGGTTTATTCTTTTTTATGAATAGTTTAGCTTTTTGTGAACAGAATAGTTTGCTATTCAAATTTTATTTGATTTAAGTAAAAAAGATATGCAATACATACAATTTTTATTTAATACTTAAATTTATTTCAGGTGTCTAATACACATACAAGTCGTATAATACACCTGAAATAAATTTTGTGCTGCTTGGAATGTGAATGCTCATAAAATTATAATTAAAAGAAAGATCATCGTGCTGATAGAATTCATATCGATGCTTAAAGTATTGTCGAGTCCGTGTCTAGTGTGATGTTAAGTTAAGACGAGGGCGAAAAACGAAATAGTTGGCTGTGTTTAGCGATTTTGGTCGGCAGAAATAAATAATCGAAAATGCATCACAATAATCTTACTTTTATTTTGAAATTATTTCTTATATTACACATATTTTTAAGCTTCTATCCATGTGATTAAAAATGCAAATTTTACATTCTTTACAGTACACATATTCTTCATATAATCCGTAGCTATTTAACTGGAAATCAATCCACACACTGATACACACATTTATTTCTTACACATCTCATTTAACGCACGAAAGTAACATCAAAAATCCCTTTCATTATTTCATTTTAGTTACATTTATCAACATAATACACTTTCTCTTACCACATATTTTTCACCATCAATGTTTCATAACGGTCATCTTGACTTAATGGGAATATAGTCTCAAAAGTGATATGCTCCTAGTTCGATTACAGTCACTACTGAATTTGGGGAACTTGATTCTCCTTTCGGCATGCACATTTGTCTTAGTGGGTGTTAGAATAATTTTCAGGTTTTCTCCCTTGTGCCACAGGATTATGACCTGCTCTTTTGAAAAGTCCTTGTTGAACAGCAAGAATTCAAATCTTTTCAACTGCCTTTGAGGTTGTAGATTTTGTCATGTGAATCGTACATACTGCAACACATTACTGCAATGTTGAAATATATATTATACTTAAAAAATCATGTTGTTTGTTGGTGATTTCATTTAAAATGACTTACGATATTTCATTTAAAATATCGTAAGTAAAACTTGCTTTGAAAAAACAAATTTTTATTTATTGCTTAAAAATTTGCTTGATTGCTGGAAAATTTTCTTTAAAAAATAAAACCTAATTAAAGGAAATAAAACCTAATTTTGATGTGGAAGGTCAAGTATTGGGGAAGTACTTCTTGAATAGTGTTTCTAAATTACGAAATATCCTACCTGGCTGCTTCCACTTAACTAGTAAAGCTGAACTCTGGACTAGGTATAGGGAAGCATGCTGGTTCTCACTTACAAAATATTTTTGCACACGAAAGCAAATACAAACTGTTTAAAGTTGGCTCTGAACTACAACAAATTCTAAGCCTTAAATGGGAATCGAACCCACATACTGATGATTTGTAAGTCAGAGCAGTTATCAGTCAGATACTTGCTCAGCTTAAGCAGCAAGCAAATAGAGAAATAAGAGTTACATACTTAATTTTAGAATTTTTTTAAATTATTTTTATTTGAACATATTTTATTTTGAAAAATTTACCTTTTTTCAATTTCTTAGTTAGGAGAAAATATCTGAAAACCCTCCAAAAAACTATTGCATAATTTATGTGAAAAGCAGATCTACCAATATTTAATGTTAAGAACTTAATCATCTGTATATTCTGATTACTAAAAAAAAAGTGTGTAGATTAAATTATCATCTACTTGGATAGAATACGGTTAGATCAAATAAATTCTAAATTATTCTGAGTATGTAGCTCCTCTGAGGTTCATAAGGAAATGTCCATGATCTCATCAATACCTGATGAGCAATCATTCAAATTTTGATATGGAAAACCGATATATATTCTATAATTGACTGGGATTGTTAGTTTGTTTTCTAGCTCTCACATTTTATACTTTTATCGAACTAAATTCTTAGATTAGAAGTTTCTAAATTGTCTAAAATTTTAAAGATTTTTGAAACAAAGCAAAATTGATTGACATTGTTCTTATGACATACTGTATCGAAATATGATTGAAATTTTATTATTTATTTATCGAAACTAACATGGTATTGTGTTCAGAAGTGATAATTTTATCTTTTTCATAAAAACAAATTTTCAAATTAAAAAAAATTGACCTTCAAGAAATTTCACATTTATTTAGAAATTTTTATGAGTAAGATTTTATATTTAAAAAATAGCATGATAATTTGAATTTTATTAATGCCAATTTTATTAATTTACTTTATAGAAAATTGAATTAGTATTATAATGCATGTAAAGAAAGTTCTCTTCAACATTTTTAGTAATGAGCATTTCTGCAATAAATGCTTTAAAATTTTTGTGAAATGTTTTTATTCAAAACTTCCCCTTATAATAGTAAATAATAGTACTAAAATGAAATATATGAAGTGCTTTTTTTAAATATTTATTTACAATTAAAATGTTGGTAGACTAAATATTATGTGAAGAAAAGTGTAACAAAATTACATCAACACGCTTTAAAGCGTTCTCTATATTTGTTTCTCAAAAAAAATTAAAACTAATTTTTCTATAAAATTGGCCTAAGTAGATAGAAGGGAAAAGATATTGTTCTCGTATCCTGGTGATACCGAGTTGATTGCGGGCCACAATAAAAGACCATCGTAATAAGAAGAAAGTTTTATAGGTTTCAATATTCTTCACTGATGTAGTATGGGGGCGATAAGAGGTTGTCAGCTCAGATGTCAACCCTGTAATTTACACGTGGTGCAAAATTATGAAGCGATTACTCTCCTAAGAGAACATTTTCATGGGTAGAAAGTGTTATTCACATTTTGCATAAGGAGAAACCCGAAAACGCAGCCATTCCGAAAGATATGCTAACAGAAATTCAACTATCATCAACAAGTGCTTATTTGGAGCTGGAATTGAACCTGGTGCTTTTCACTCTGAAAAATTCGATCTTAACAACGGCCCACAGTGATCTAGTACATCAATATTTCCATAAAATATGGTTGATCTGTGAAAGAAAAGATGAATATTAATGGCTATGAATAGTTCTTTCAAAGTTATGCTTTGTTATAGGTTCATCGCATATTTAACATTCTCAACTGTTTTTGAGAGACAAAATGTGTTATTCTGAGATTTAGATGCAAGATCTTTTCAACTACTTACGATAAATGATCAGTTTTCTACTCTGAGGTAAAAAGATCAAAGATCATTTTTTTTTTTTTTTTTTTTTATGTTTTAGATTTCTGTTCAGCTTCTCTTGCGATGAATGATTGAGTAAATGATCATCCTTCAGTAAGATTTAGATGCATATTCTGTTCAGCTATTTGTGATCAACGAGAAATCAAAGATCAACCTTCAGTAACATTAAAATGCAATATTTGTTATATTGCATTTTAATGTTTCTGATAAATGATGAAAAAATTACTCATATCAGTAAAATTTAGAAGCAAATTCAATTTAACTAATTTTGATAAATGACGACTCAAAGATCACACTTTTATTTTAATATAAATAAGGATGATACAAATTATAAAAATAAATTATTTAAATTATTTGAAATTTCGGCTTTAAAACTGAATTAGAAATTTTAAAAAAGTAAAAAACAAAGAAATAATTAAAGAAATATACTTTATTATTTAGTATAAATAATAAAGTATTTCTTTCATTATTTAATCTTTTAATAAAAGAAATACTATTATTTATTTATGAATAATAAAGCATTATTTTTCAGTGAGCTATAAATAACACCTATATTATTTGTGGACTTTTTTAAATTATTCAAAACACTGGTAGTGTTGCTTTAAGATACTTTAGCATCTATAGTGAAAAAGAGAGCAACATTAATTTAAATATTTCATAAAAATAATTTTCCACAAATCAAAATTTTGCAAATTATTAAGATTTCCATGACCCAAATCTAGCGGCTATAATTTTAGTTGGGAGGAGAACCTCTTGGGGTGCTTAAACTCCTTTTAAACATGCGACTAACAATAAATATATGATGGAAGTATTTAAGTATGACGATTTTCTGTGAATTTAAATATATATTATTTTTTCTATTATTTAAATATATTATTTGAATTTAATTTTAATTTAACCCTAAAAAATTGTATAATATTTTTTAAACATTTTATAACAGAAAAAGTATAATTTCAATTTTTGTGTCATACCTATAAACTTCTAATTTTCTGAAAGTACAATATTGTTAAATTGAGGAAAATCAGGTGAGCAATTTTCGAATGTTTAACATTATTTTCGAACATTTTATGCTATAGACAATAAGAAATCATTAATTGATAAAAAAAATATGTGCTTAATAAGCTAAAATATAAAAAGAAGAAAAGGAGAAATAAGTAAAATATTAAAGTAAAATCTGTAAAGCTTGATAGTATTATAATGATGGGAAAAACAGCACCTCCCTCGTATCTGTCAAGTAACGAATTCGTTATTTAACTTAAATGCAGGATGTCCTGCTGAGAAGGCCTAAGCATATTAAAAATCCAGTAATGTATAATGTCCCTCCTGTGGTGTGGCATGATGTGAACAAGATGATATCCTCTCCAAAAAAAATTATCAGCTGATGTCATTAAACCATTGCTCAAAATTACGAGTAAGTTGATTATATTTTGGAGCTTCAGCCAGTATAAATAAGAGCCGAAATAAATTGTAATGATTCAACTTAATCTAAAAAGTTTTTAATTATCAAATAAATATTGTAACACTAATTATAATAACTTCAAATTACGTTCAACTTTTCTTTTTACAACTATAAGAGAACAAAACAATATTCTGCTATCATTCTACAAACTTGCTTGCGAAGCTTACATATATATTTTTGTGTGCACATATATATTATACATATATTTTGTGCGCGTGTTATTCACACCCATACCATATATATATATATATATATATATATATATATATATATA
>JAPDSC010148142.1:23045-52746 GCA_026290005.1 Latrodectus geometricus
TGTGTGTGTGTGTGTGTGTGTGTGTGTGTGTGTGTGTGTGTGTGTGTGTGTGTGTGTGTGTGTGTGTGTGTGTGTGTGTGTGTGTGTGTGTGTGTGTGTGTGTGTGTGTGTGTGTGTGTGTGTGTGTGTGTGTGTTGTGTATATATATATATATTAATCACGCAGTAAAATTCCTAAATAGTCCAAAAATTATTCAGTGAATATGTGTCATACGACTTTTACAAGCTTGCAATTTTTTTTCCATGAAACATAAATTACAAAACTAATTTTTCAAAAGTTTTTAAGAAAAAGGAAAAACGTCATATGATTTGTGATGCTGAACAAGTTAGACACATTATTTTATCTTTTTTACCCCTTAAAATATGATTTGAAAAAAAAAGTGCAGTTTTGTTGCTAACTGCAAAGAAATATTGTATTCTCTCTCGATACAATAAAGAAAATCTTATTGAATGGATGAAGCTTCAAATTGGGCGGTAAATTATTCTAATCCTTAAAAGTGCAACAAAATTACCTGTATGATAACGATGGAATGTTAATACAATTATTGTGAGTGTTCTACACTGAAAGAAGTTATTATTCTTCAAGAAAATTAAATACTTCCAAGTACTTACATCTTGTGATTATAATCCAATATTCTTGAAAACCTATTTACAAAAAAGTGAGAGTGAAATTGAAATTGAAGAAATGTAATAACTTTGGTAAAAATAAGAAATAAAATTTTAAAAAAATGATTTATTTGTCAAATGTCAGTTACATTGGCAGCTAGTCCATTAAATTCCTTGCTTGCTAAAAACGCTGAAATCTACAAGAAAAATTTGCAATTCTTCACACTTGTCCATATGTTCCGCCATCATTAGTCATCCACTGTTACATAAAGCACACAACGGTGAATCAGCTAGTCCAATGCGAAATAAATGATTCTGTAGCAGTTAGGAACCACCAACAAGTGGCAAAGCTGTAGCAGATTTAGCGTAACGCAGGGTGCACTACAAAGAGGTCTGCCATTCTACACTCCACTATATGTATTGATTAAAATTTTAAAGAAATAGGTACTGATAAAAAACATGTATTTCCTTTAATTCAAACCAAAGTATTAAGCAATTCCTGTTATACAACTTAACATTTTAATAAAACTATTACAAATAAATATCTCTCACTGTTGTGTTTGTGAATAATATAATATACACAGCCAGTTCTACTCCTCAATTATATTATATAATCACAGTTCAATTATATACATTTTACTTTGGAATATTCAAATGAATTAGAAACACTTGAACTTGGCATTCTGGTTTATTACTTTCCTTTGTATTACTTTTGGTCATGCTTTACAAACAAACGCGTTCACAAAGCTTTACATTCAGTATTTTCTCTCAAACGTAAATTCAAGTACATAATACTCAATTCTCATGGAATTTACTGTGATCTGCAAATGTCTCATATTAGGATCAGACTTCTGCAGAAAAACAAAATTTCTTCCGATATTCTCGAGAATTCTATTTATAAAATTTGAATTTTCTATATCACTGAGAAATTTCTTATTTCTGAGTTCTTAGATTCAGTTTGCTGTTCATTCTTTTAGTTGGTTTTTATTTCTACTTAAATATTGAAATTTTAACTTAAATAATTAATCATTAAACTTGTGTACACATAAGATTATAAGAAACAATGACAGTATATATATATATATATATATATATATATTCATTAAAGTAAAAATTAATTAATAGCTAAATTAAATAACTTTAAAAAATTAACAAATTAAATTCTTATACAAAACTTTTTTTAAACAAAAAATTTAACGAAGCATCTAGAAGTAATAACAAGAAAATATTTTTTAAAGTTTATGAAAATGGAGGCTATAAAATCTTCATTTATATGTTTCTCGGTTATATATTTTTTGTTATATGGCTTCTCAGAAACATTTCTTTTATTTATTTCCTTAATTTATTTTAGAATCACCCCTATTATACTTTTATTATGCAAGCATTTTTTTTTATTTATTAAAAAAATTTTTTTTGTTAGTAAATTAAGGTAATTTAAATTAATCCATGCATTCTTATATATTTTATTAATTCCTCAAAATCTCTATTTTTCATTTTTATTCTTTTAAAATTTCTACTCAATTTCCATATTTACCCTGTTAAAAGTTAAATAGAATTCAAACTTCGAAGCCAATGTACAAAAATTGTTTACACTTGAAAAGCAAACAATTTTCATAAATTGTTTCTTAAATTGTAAATTGTGATTGAATTGATTTGTAATAAGATGAATCTGAAAAGCTATTAGGGCAATAAAACCAGCACAATTCCATCTATAAAACTTTCTGATTATGCTTAGTTCATGAAAGAAACTTTATTAAATCACACCTGCCCTAAGTACGAGAGTTAAACTTAAGTGTTAGGAAAATCATCATGATGTTTTGAACTAAAACAATAATTTTATTTCTGATAATTAATTTGAAATTCTGGAATTAAAATTTTCCCCTTTCCCTAGAGAGTATGTTTTTTATTTTAAAATTAGCAATGACGTTCAACATAAAAAAAAATTTTTCAAAAGAAAGGAATTCATTGAGAAAGAGCCATCTATTGGTGAGAAATGTAACTAAAGATATTGTAAATTTAATAAATAGTAAATGTAAATTTAATAAATAGTTTTCTTGGATCTGTTTACTTCTATTTACGTTTAGATATTGTTTCTTTTTTTAGAAGTTTTAAAAACATAGAAGTGGAGTTTATTGTTTATAAATACACATGTAATAACATTTTTCTAACTCCAATTTGGTATCGAGCTAATTTTCAAAATACGTTTTAATAAATTATAACTAAAATTCATGAATAACTAAATTGTTACAAGTTTAAGGATTGATTTACATTTTATATTAAGCATCAATTATATAATTATAACATCTATTAATTTGTATAAAAACTTCCACTGATTTAAAACCTTATTTTTTACATTTCCCACAAGATGGCACCACATAACAAAGAAATAAAATGTGCGGTAAATTTTTAACATGCTAGAACTAGTGTTTGTTAATTCAAGTTCTACTATATGGAAATAAACTAACTTTAGAATGACTTCCGAATGAGAACTATAAAAATTTATAACTGGCGTCGCTTTTGAATTTCATTTTTTTTTCGATTTGAATAAAAATTTTAAAAGTTTGACACCTGCATAAGCAAAAAGATATTATTTGTCAACGATTTAAAACTAATTCAACTTTAAAAACAATAAATACAGAAATACAAAAAATAAATAATAGTTAATAATCAAGGAACTTTTAAGATCATTAAAAATATTATTGAAAATGAAAAATCCCCAAAAATTGTGAATAATCATAATAATAATAAATTAAATATAAACTCACATAATAATTAATTAGCAATAACTTTAATAAATAATGAATTTAAATAAAATTAAAAGCATAAAATTATTATTAATTATATTTTTGTCTTACCCTATTATGTATAATTTATTGTTATAATTTATTATCTGTACATTGCTGCTTATTTTAATCATTAAAATTTAATTTTTCATTGTACTGTTGCCTATTAAAATAACTGCTTGAAAAAAAATTAGTACACATACCTTTTAAATTAATTTATAATTGGCTTTGTAATAGCAAATATATTGAAATATAAATTTTGTTTTCATAACAATTTTTATTACTTTGACACTGCATTTTTAGTTTCATTTTCGCAAAATCATAAATTTCTTTATCTTTGAAAATGAATTCCAAATATAAATCTTTTAAAATAAGACACTTACTGTTGAAATTTATCATATCCTTGGTATATATTTGGATTTCAAGCATTTAAATTAGTTTATATAAATTACAGTAAAAATTTATTTAATAATTTCATTACTTTCTCTCAACGATATTCATAAATTGTTTTGAAATTGCTTTGAACATCAAAAATTGTTTTTGTGATCAAAATATTGAATCTAATACAATAAAAATGCCTTTTAAATTTGCCTTAACATTGTAATGAAATATAGTGTCTAAATAAATTTTAGAGAAAAGATCTGTATTCCCCCTATTCCTTTTCTTACCACTAGATGGCAGCATAACAGCAATTCAAGTAGACTTATTTCAATAATTATGTTGGGTGAACTTAAATAATCGTCATTATTTAAATCATAATTTAAATGATATAATATTTTCAAACAATTATATCTCACACAATATTTTTCTTGTACTTTAATTTTTAAAACTCACTATTAAGTTAAAATGATATTTCAAAATATTACCTTAAAAAACAAAAATCAGTGTTAGTCATACTTTTTCTATTAGCGAAACATATTTTTTATGAAATGTTCATCACCACCTTTTTTTATTTAGAGAAATCGGTTAAAATAAATGACTAAATTTATAGTCATTTAAATTGTTAAAGATACGTATTTAAAATATTTTATTTTAAACATTTTGTTATTGTTATTTAATACCCGGCAGTTTTAAAAAGTTAAATCAAAGAAATTCTGCTTTTAAATGATATTAAAATTTAAAAATTTATAATTCAATACAGATATGAAAAGTATGTTATACAAATTAATAGAAAATTTTTAATTAATTGTAAACTATGATATTTATATGAAACATAAAGTGAAATCCATTTAAAAAACTTTATAGCTGAATGTTTTTTTATTACCCCCAAAATATTTAAATAAAATAAGATTTAAATAAAAGAACTTATAGTTCTCAATTATTAAGAGTAGATTCAGTGAGAAATAATAAATTATTTTTGAAAAGAAACAAAGGTATTCACATCTTTATTACTACTTCCTAGATGGCAGCACCATATATATATGTATATGTGTGTGTGTTTGAAAAATTTAGATTTTTATAAACAATAAATTAATTTAATAACCTTAATAAATATCCATTAAACAAAAAAGAGGGGAGACAATTTTTGATTTTGGGTACTTGTGTTGAACTTAAAAATATAGCATTTATATGTTGCAACGTATAAACGCAACATTTTAAAGTTAAATACAAAATTTAAAATTTTATGTCAAGAATGCATGATAAAATGAGATAGATACAAAATAAAATCTGGATTCGTATCTCTTTTTTTATATCTTAATTCTAAATTTTATTATTCTAAATCAATTTTATTCTAAACTTCTACTATACGAAAATGCATTTTTATTGTTCTAGTGAGTTTAATAATTTGTAAATTTATGCATAAGCATTTTTAGAGTAATTTTATTGCACTTTTCCGACTATGTTTATTCTATCAATAAGAAAACTTCGTAATATAGAAATATCTAATATAGATTTTCTATCTTAGATAGCATGTTTGAATCTTAAGTGAATTATAATGAATGTGATCACAGAAGCATAATTTTTACATCATTATTAATATGAATTTTAGTTCTTAAAGGAAAAGATAACAATATTTTCAAATTTACTTAAAAAATTAAAGTAATTTCTATAACATTAATGGATAAAATGATTAAGTGGATATAGATATGTTAATTTAAATTAAAAACATCTGAAACTAAAACAATTTTTTTTCTATTTTTCTCTCTATTGGTGAATATAAATTCCTTTACTTAATAATCGATTATATCTATTATATAAAAAGGAATTTTACTCAGATTTCATTTTTTTTTAACAAATTCCATTCGCATTCTAGTAGGGAGAGTTACTCATGCACACAATGTCTTATTCTGAGACTTATTAAGAGAATTAGTTACCCTTCCATATAAAATATCAAATTGTATGATACAAATATGGCTAAAAATATTTATGACTATTTTAATATATTTAATGTTTTCTTATAATATTCTATTTAATTAATTATTTAGAGTAAAGAAAAAATAACTGTGTTTTATGTTATATAGCTTTACTGTTATTAAAATTGTTGATAATAGAATTTTCTGTAGAGGAGATATTTTTTGAAAGAAATTTAGTGAATCTTTTTTCGATATGATCCATGGCAATAAGGAAAGGGAGTATGAATATGAATTCTTCCAATTATAGACATGAATGTTAAAACAAACGATAACCAAAAAACAGAATTACTAAAAAATAGTGATGAATTAATTTAAGTGGTATCCAAGGAGGCATACAACTTTATTTATTACTACATTCCACACTTAGTATGCCTGTAAAGACGCTTAAAAATTTTCTGGATATTCTCCCTAGTGGCACATAAATATGACATATCTATGAAAAGTCCACACGGGAGGTTACCGATATACCTAAGCAGTTACAAAACTCAAATGATTTGCAATTGCTTACAATTATTAAAGTACATAGAATTATACTTTGCATTCTGAGAAGCATTTCTTATAATTTATGCGTGATTAAACTAAATGAAAAGTTAGTTTGAAATCAAAAAGACTTTTCCTTGGTAAAATTGTTAACAGCAGAATGATTATAACTATTTTTGAGCGCTTTTACTTTACAAAGAATTTCAAGACTAGAAATCGGTTTCAGTGTTTGGGTAGAACAAAGAGTTATCTTTAAATGCAGTACTGTGTGTATTAAATAGTTTTTATATGCTTTCTATGCTAAATTATTAATATTATATTAAAAATGAGTGTATATGAATGTATGAGTGCATTCAAAAGTATTTAAAATTATATTTCGGTGCCAAATTATGGCGATTTTTCCTTCGTTTTAAAAATGTGGAAACTAAAATAAATTATAAAAAATGTAATATATTTTTAATTTTCTAGTAGAAACTTCGCAATAATAAAAATTTTTTGCTTCAGTTTTGTTCTAATAGTACTAAACTTTTGACAGTTGAGCATAAAAAAGAAAGCTAATGGTTACATTGCCCTTAAAAATAAAAAAGGAAAATCTCTTTTTATCGGAGTTGAAATGAGATCCTTAATCGTAAGAAAAGTTCTCACGCTAACATACATACACTCTATGTTTAAACAGATGGAAAATTTTAGAGGAGTAGTCTCCAAAAAGAAGTGGATAGTCATCATGGGATTATAAAGACCTTCAACTAAACTTTGTAAGAATAAAGGAATGCGTTACACTTGAAATTTTTTCTAGAAAAAAAAAGGAAGTGCGACGTTGGAAAAATATTCTGTAGAAATAAACTCGTTGAAAAAAAATGACCTCAAGAAATGAGTAAACAAACAAACCTGTAAACGGGGTTCGTACGATGGCCTTCGCTCAAAAATGAAAGGACATCATGCCCATTCTGTCAAGTTGTTGCTATGTGACGTCACACTCGGGAAAGTAGGGAAGGACGATCTGTTGAGCGTGTGGCACAGTTCGCAGTTAAATATTCTAAGCTTCAAATGCACGTGCTAATGAAACAATTAAAGTGCATTGTACAGAATTGATGACAGGAAACCTTGCAATAAGAAATGCCTTGTAAAAAGAATGTGCTTATCAAAGAATTCCTTTCATACAAAAATTGTAAACAATAAGTTGTGAAATTCCAGCAAAATAATTAACTGAAAAAATAATTTTAAAAAGTAGTTATCAAAGAAAAAAATATGTACTCATATGTATTACTTTATTATGTGACGTTTCCGGTTGCGACCAAACCCGTTCCTCTATGATTTAGTTACTTTAAATTTTAGTCACTCCATTTATTAAAAATATAATTTTATTTGAAACATATTTAATTTTTACGGTACATAAAAGAGTTCATATCCTCCATGATTATATCTTCCTATAGGGTAATAAGATAACTAAATTATTATCACATGACGCAATAAAACGTCATACGAAACTTTAATAGGAAAAATATATGCCGTTATGGCCAACATTCATATCCAAATGGCTTAATCTAAATTCAAAGAAAGAGAACCAGATCTCAATAGTCACACTCTCTAAACTTCAGCTTTATGCCTTGAAGAAACCATGGATTCCATAAATATTTTTATATTGCTTCGCTCTCCATGATGAATTTCTGATAAATGAGATATCAAATCTACGAATTTCCAAACACGAATGACTTTTCCCAGCAATCTAATGCGGTCTCGAATATTTAAGTTTTTAGCTTCAATACTAATTTATTAGACACCCTATGTTGTTGTTATCGTGTGCCAGCCAGGCTGGATATGGCAATATGGGGTACGCTGCTCCACTTTTCCAACTGAACCATATTTGGTGTGGAGTCCGACTTCCTCAGTACACACATGCCATAGGTACTCGTTTATAGGGTAGGCAACCACTCACACACACACACACAAAGAACGGACAAAGACAAGAAAGAGAGAGAAAGTACATCTATCGCCGAGCCAGGATTCGAACCCAGGTCCCACCCATCTGTAGTCAGGTACGCTAACCACTAGACAGGTTGGGCGGCATTAGACGCCCTATAACTTTTCTATATTAATATATTAATCAAAAAGCGAATATCAAACAGAGAGTCAATTTGTTGAAGGGGAGTAATTATGGAATTTATTTGCTAACACCCCCTTTTATTTATTTTTTTATTTATTTTGAGAGCAAAATGTATGACATTCTAGAAAAAAGGACGACTTTAAAACATTTGTTTATTCTAGGTGCTTTAGATATATATTAAAAGGTGAGAAATCTTTTGACTTTAAGATTATTTATTTTCCCCATTATGATAATTTTCCTGGGAAAAAATCTAGCGAAATACAGGGTGTCTATAAAAGAACTCCGGGGTTTTGAGGCAAAATATTTTAATGAAATAAAAAACATACATACATGTTTTATACATGACTGAAAAGCTTAAATTTTCAAGTTTTTTTAACACTTAGTAAAGTTCTATATGAGCCCCGTTAGTGGCACGGCAGACGTCTGAACGGTATTCTACCTCTTCCCATGTCCTGGCGAGCATGTCAGGGGGAGACGGTTGCCACACAATTGACTATTCGTTCCCTAAGATGTTGAACATCACGAATTTTCTTTGCATACACAAGATTCTTGATATGCCCCCAGAAGAAAAAATCCAACGGAGTCAAATCAGGGCTCCTTGAAGGCCATGGAAGAGGTAGAATACCGTTTAGACGTCTGCCGTGCCACTAACGGGGCTCATATAGAACTTTACTAAGTGTTAAAAAAACTTGAAAATGTAAGCTTTTCAATTTTGTATAAAACATGTATGTATGTTTTTTTATTTCATTAAAATATTTTGTCTCAAGACCCCAGAGTTCTTACCCTGTATTTTAAGACTCAATGAAATGTTTTCAGAAAAATATAATACATAAATTCTCTTTTAAAAAAAAAAAAAAAAAAAAAAAAAAAATTATGTGTTTGAAAAAAAAAAAAAATTTACACATTTATTCAGTCTGTAAATTCGTTAAATTTCATAAAAACTTTATTTGGTGTACTGTAAAGTGATATAATTCATTTGATTAAATTTTATTTGATCGAATGAAATGCTAGTACAGATATTATAATTATCTGACTTGTTCTCGATCAACAAACTCCCTCACCGTATGATTAAGACTTCATAAGAAGGCGTCAAAGAAAATTACATTCTGATTAAATACCGGATATGGTGTAATGGGAGTGTTTGGAGAGAAGGGAGCCAACTGAACTGCTGGCTTCATCACTAACAGCTGATTACCTAACAGCTCAATTATGCTGTAAGGCTTTCTTAAGTGCCCACAATGCATTTGCTTTAGGAATGAATTTTTATAGCTATCTGTCGTAAGAGTTACATAACTGGAATGTAGCAAGATGGAGGTGTATACGAAATCGAAAAATATAGTAAACATCTTCCTTTGCTCGACAATTTCTATGATCGAACTCGAAACATTAAGTTTTCTGATGTTAACTTTTCCATAAAATTTGGGATGCTCTGTAAATTGCGCAATGTGTATGTGGCTTAAAATCGCTATCTCATTGAATGAATTTAAGTGTAAAAAATTGACTTGGGCACTACTGACAAATTTACTTGTATATCATGTCTATGATCATCAGTAACTCGTAGCAATAAAAACTACAATTATTATGTCTTGTTGGAAAAGCATCGTTCTCTAGATCAGAATGCAGTGGGTTCAATACTAATCCGATCCTAAAACATAGCGATGAGAAGGCCTATGCATGTTAATCTTTTGTAGATTCTATAGTACTTTCGTTGGTGTAATGGAAAAACTTGGAGTGGAAGGAGCTAGCTGAAGTGTCAGCTTAATCACTTGGACAATAAAATGCCTATGTTTTGCATTTTGGGTCAACAGAAATATTCAGCCAAAAGCTTACAACAGTAACTCTCCTTGCTTATTTAAATTTTATTCACAATTCATCAAACATTTATTGAAAATGGACACATCAAATGAAGCTTGGTGATTTCAAACTCAAAACTTAGATAATACACATTACATAAACTTATTTTACATTGAATTTGCATAAGCATACATGACATAAGATCATTTCCTGTAATTTGAAATTTTTGGAATTGCATAAAATAGGCTTGTATTAATTATATCATGTAAATGTATGTAATAAGATTATTAATACAAAAACTATTCATGAATCATATCATCTATTATAATATAAAAATTTGAACAATTTCATAAAAAAACTTTTTAAATGGATAAAAAAATATCGTATGTTTGAGAAATTTCGTCATATTTTAATCAGATTTTGTTACTATACGTTTTCATGTAACTTCGTAATGCAGATTTATGGTAAAGTATTAATCATATTTTATAGGATCCATACTTCCAAACATATACAATAAGGTTTTTCTTACTCTGTGTCACCATGATGATCACCATTTTTTTTTCTATTGCAGAAGACGCAGATGCTGACAGTGCAGGCAGCGGAAACGGGGCAAGGTGCAGAGTGTGTGGTGACAAAGCTTCCGGTTATCATTACGGTGTTACATCATGCGAAGGCTGTAAGGTAAGAAAAGTTTCAATTGTATATACACTCAGGAACATTAAAAATAATGCACCAAGAAGGGTACATAGGGTTGTAATGAAATTTAATGCACATAATGATACAATATGAGATTCACTTGATCCCAATATCAAGACAATTAAACAAATACAATGTATGCAATTAACAAATGCGGTGCAACGTCATTAGTATTACGAACTACCTCTTACTCCAATACATCTCGCCACAATGTCCGGCATCGAGTTTATTAGACGTCTGATATCGTTCTGAGACAGATATGCCCACAAATCTTGAACAACCACCTCCAAATCACGGACAGAGTGTCACGGTGGCATTCGATATTTCAGCTGATCCCAAATATGTTCTATCGGGGACACGTCCGGGAAGCTGGCCGGCGATAGAAGAATCTGAAAACGATCTTGGAAGTCTTGAGCAACTCCAGCTGTATGCGGAAGAGCTGAAAAATTGACTGAAAAATTGACCCTGGATAACCATTTAGGAAAGGACTCACGTAGGGTTGAAGAATCTTATCAACTAATGCTGTCATGTTAAGTCTCCATGTATCGCAACTAGAGTGGACCGATTATCATAGGCTTTGGTCTCCCTCACACAATTACGCATGCTATGAAGACAATTGTCGCGTGACAGTGTGGGTGATATTGTAACGTTCAGCTGGCGCCTCCACACTCGTACGCGGTTATCATCTGTCCCCAAAATGAACCGGAATACATCATTAAACACCCCATTTTGCCAATCTATGCCGTTCTCTATCACTTAGCTTGCACCACTGTAGACGAATTCGTAGATGTTGCGGTGTTTAAGACAATACACAAAAGGGATGCTTGGATCGTAGATTCGTTTCCACAAGGTGTCTGAAAATGATTTGTGGAACAATTGGTAACCCTACATCTGTGTGTATCCATGAGCCGCATGATCCTTCATTCCTCTCTAAACATTGTTTAACTGATTGCTCCATTCCCGTTACGCCACATGTAAATACTATCTCGTGTCCACTGACGGCACACTCCGAACCATCAACCTTGTGAGCAACACTCCAACCAACCAGCCTCCATCAGCCTACAGTTTTCAAGCAGATGATGAGGCCTCTCTCAAACTGCTAACTGTGCAAAGTGTTTTTTCCACACTTCTCCCACGCGTTCTTCGCTCAATTAAAGTCTTCCTAGCGTCGGCGTGTGACCGCCACGTTTCTGAAGTTTCCACTTTGCGCCTTTTTATATATGGCCCACTTCCTGATTGCAACACCACTTCCAGTTGTGTGGTTATGCGCATCAGAATTCGGATCATTTGCATACCAGATCTCATTGTACTTATTTGCAGAGTTTTAATTTGTACCTTACTCCCTTCTTGATGCCATATTTTCAATGTTCCTGATTTTATATCCACGTGTATGACTCTTAACATTCTTTTTTGTAACCATAAGGTAAGTGATTTCCTCGTTGAAAATGTGATGATAAAACAAAACAATTTTGAAGAGGTATACATTAATAAGAATATATATCTCTTGTAACTATGTAACTTCTGTACATCAAGTTGATATTATTTACAGGGTTATATTTTTTCTTTGTACATTTTTCACTGCGTTGTGAACAAACAGCTAGTTTCAGTGTTAGCTCCAAGAAAAAGTTTATCTTTAATAGATCATAGTACTCACGATTCTCAAGGGAGGATAGATGCTTGGAAGTTTACAAAACTTTTTATCTGAAAACTACCAAACACCCGCAACAAATGTGCATGCAGAAAGCAAAAGCACTACATTCGACTTCCATTATTCAACAGCTGCTAGATTAGAACTTTGGACTTTCCAGTACACACAAAGAACTTAATCTTACCACTATCACATAATGTGTGATCTCAAGTTATTGGTTTAATTTATGTATTGCGCCCCTCCTTTCTACTAACGCCTCTGTCTGGATGAGTGCTTAGGAATTTTCAGAATTTTTCTATTATGATACGAGAATATTGCCCTCAAACTTCAAAAAATCCTTTTGTGAGGTGGTACGTCGCAGAAATTCAAAGTTAATAGAGTACTACATTTTTCAAATACGCGGTGTAAAAACCTTGCTTATTTTATTGTTTATGTAACTATGTATTTTATATTAGTTGTCTAAAACTATCTTACATCTTTTGCATTTTTTGTAAGTAATAATTATTTTTATGGTTAGAAAAATAATTTTATTAACGGTTGTAACATATTTCTCTAATCACAATGCTATCAGAGTTTTTGTTCTTCTTACTTTCACTTACTGAGAAAATATTCTTGATATATTTCAACGAAGAAACAGATGTACACAGTCAAATGAATAACAACTGTGCACAAATTGAAAAAATTTGTCAGACACGTTACTAGGCATTCTTTTATGTATGGAAAAAGTATATCCATAAGTGCTTTTTGTAGGAAAAGCCCACGGAGATGGAAAGTGTCACGAATCTTTTATATCCTGATCTCAAATCATAAAATATAAGAATATGCAATATAAGATCTAATCAAAGACATACCATGTGGTATATCTTTAATCAAATCCTCAAATAATTTATAAAAGAATAAAAAGGTCAGTACATATATTGCTTTCTGATATCTAAACTAAACGAAAGCCCATCTGGTGGTCAAGGCTTATAGTGCCCATATCTGTTTTCTTGACCGAGGTCTTTGGAGTGCGAGGCACATGTCACGGTTAGGTGTTTAGCCTAACACGAAACCTCCAGTGTTTAGTTCCCAAGCATGCTTGGCACTTCCTTTTATAGACCCCATTGAAGAGATGAAAGGCTGATTAGATCTTACCCAGGCCGAGGATAGAACCTCTGACTTGAGCGTTTGGAGCTAGAAAGGCTACCACTACCCTTTCTCATACCGTACCAAAATATTTGAATTTATTAATGTTTCAAATAAGTATTTTAGATAGTTTTCTTTTTCTTTTGCTAAAGATTTTCTAGATGAGAACTATGAAGAAACTATATTTTTATATCTTGAGTACTGAAATATATAAATGAAAAAAAAAATTATTGAACGCTTATCTTATTCAAATTTTGATTTTTCTTCTCAAATCAAGTTTTTTTTACAAACTGTATTTAGAAATCACACTGGTTGAAAATTAATAGCTAAAAGACCTGAATTCAATCCGGAAAGTTGATTTGACTAATAAATTTTGAGCACAGAAACAGTCTTTGGCTCTGCATAGTGGAGTACCTAACGGTATAAAGTCATTAATATGCACTACATAAATTACTTTCTGAGATTACTATTAAATGGCAGTGTGATAGTATTCCCGTTTTGCAAAGGTGAAAATCCTAGAAAACTCCCAAGCACCTACCCTACAGAGGTAAACGCAGTAGCGCATCTCTTTATACTCAACAGTAACTAAGATGGATAGAGCCTTCTCTCTTGAAGAGTGCTGTCTTAACCGAAGATCATAGAGTACCAGCTCAATCATTCTTGAAGAAATTCGAATAAGTTAGATTATTCCTAAACATTTCCTCTTATCAATTTTACCACTAAATATTATCAACCACCTTGTAATGAGATATCATGGTAAGTGATGACATTATAATACATGGTAATAAGAAATGGCAGAAAGAAAGTGAATTAATTAAAAAAAAATGTTTGAAATATTTTGTATGAAAATCTAAACATCACCTGAAAAGTTCTTGAATATTTTTATGCTTACACTGACAATAGGGAAGTAGTTAACGTACCAAACTTGCATAATTATTTTATAACTAATCTAAGAACATATTTTTAGGTAAAGATGAGTTTCGTTTATGTTCGTTCATTTTCAATGCGAAAACCCGTACTCTACGATACTGAAATATTAAAAACAATGAAACATGAAGTGTTTGAAAGAATCAATGATTTGAATTGTATTTGTGAAGATATAAATTAATGATAAAATGTTACTAACAACATGTTAGAATCCTTTGTTTTTCTACGAACTAATCTGTGTGATACATCATATTTTACACTAAGATTCTTAACCTTGAAGTTGAAACATAAAAGTGATTGAAACCATTTAAGATATAATCATCAATTCTTACGTAAAACAGAATGTTGCCCAAGTCATAGTGTTATAATTATTTGATAAGGAGCGAAGTAATAAGTTAAATTGCTTTGAACTGTACTTAATGTTCACATTTGTTTAAAAAATGATAACGAAAAGTAAAATCTGGTAGAACAGGAAATCAGTGTGGGATCTTTAGAGTGTGTAGTTGCACTAGGAATAATTCTTTATATCATTTCGAGCGAAGTTATCTTTTATTGTCTTCATCATGCAATTGACATCAGTTCCGATATCGCTAGTGATGGATGTCGCCGAGTGACTGCCATATTCTCACCAACATGCAATCGAATCCGTTGGCTTCAGCTGTTGCAGAAACGCATCGCGAGCGATCATGACGTTCGTGGTGATTTCCACTTTGGAGAACAAAAGAGGAACCGGTTCGTTGGCTTTCACACCTACGCGAGAGAAAGTTTCGGGGAGTTGCGCACGCGTCGTAACTCAAAGCATCCTCTTCTTTCGCAAAGGGTTGCACCACACGCTCGAACACAATGGCATCTCAACCCTTTCTGCACGGAGCATCCCTTAGAGATTAGCATAGAATGCGAGCCGTTCTTTCTTGATGCAATCCTCCGCAGCCTTGGTCTGTCTTCATTGACAAATGAGCTGCCTTCCACTGTGTGCCACCGGGTCATTCTCCTCGTCTTAGCGCCAACTTGAAGGTGTAGAATTTTCGGAGGTTGTTCGAGTCGGTGGAAACTTCACAAAGAAATTAAGCCATGTATGATGGAAATTCCGGTTTTGAAAATTTCAATTTAGGGTATTCCACTATAACGAATTTCATTTATGTGTCCTATTGATAATAGAGGCATTAAAAGAACCTGGTTTATGAGTGACATATATTTACGTATATTTATCTATTTTTTACTGATATTTCTCGCTGCCACATGTATATAGTGTTGCCACCTTTGTTATATTATCGTTTTCTTTAGCTTTTTGGCAAATTTGTGTGTTTAAATTTTCTCTTTTGTTCTATTTCAATTGTATTAATGAGTTGTGAACATATTTGTTTATTATTCATTATTACTTACAAATCGAAATACAAATAAATTCAAATTCCAAAGGGCCAAGATTTTACTCCATCCTTCCTATCTAATTTTATAATATCTTCACCGCGTGATCCTGCTATATTGCTGTATTTCAACTTCTATTTTAAACATTTCTTCACTTATTAATTTTCTCATTTCGTATTAGCAGTTTTATGATATGCTCACAATATTCATAAACTTTTTATGTAATTAAAAATAAATATATTTCCTTTTTCTACTATATGTTTTCCATGTTATTACGATTTTCTAAAAGAAATATATAGATGAATTTCAATTGTATATATCACATTTGTTTTTATTTTTCTTGCGAAGTTCGAATATTTTAAGTTCGAAATATATTTTCTTATTCATGTCTTCAATGAGTATTAAATTATTTTAAAATTATAATTAAAATATTATTTATAATATTTCATTTAAATGAAAAAATGTAGCGAAGTATCTATATAAAGTTGATATATTATATATATTCATAAGACTGATATTAATTTTAACAGCCACATCATGATTTGCATAAAATTTTTTAGAAACCATGAAAAATTCTACTTTATATGTACACAAGAACGACATATAAAGTAGGATTTTTCATGGTTTCTAAAACATTTTATGCAAATCATGATGTGGCTGTTAAAATTGATATCTGTCCTATGAATATATATATAACATATCAACTTTATATAGATACTTCGCGTTACTTTTTTCATTTAAATCTTTTAATATATAGTGGTAAGAAAATAATGTATAGGTTGTAAAAATGAGGGAGGAGTCAGATAAATGAGATAGTATTCATCAATTTTGTTAACAATACGTGGCAATACTTATTGTTTATTACAAATGAGGTTTAATAAGATGAAAAAATTTTTGGCTGCAACATTTACTTATCTTTTATTTTTGTAAATCGAAATTTTACGTGTCACTGTATGCATTCACCAAATTTTGTTACGCTATGTCAAATACATTACTCGCTAGAAGCTTTTGGGCATCTCTCTTTAATTTATGATCACACTGTTCTTAAGAATCACACTGCGTATCAAATATATCACTTATTTTTATACATGCTTTCAGTTTGAAGGCTTTGTTTCTTTGACCTTACTAACAAAACTACAAATTCATGATTAAATGTTACAAATAAATGGAAATATAATAATTTTTAATACATTATTTGGAGAGTTGATTCTTTTTTAAAAAAATTTAAGTTATAATAATTTCAGTTATTTTTTTCAGGAAAACCACATAATTTAAGAAAATGATATTTTATCTCTCGATACTTTTTATTTCATATCTCATTTAATTCCAAGTTTGCTTTTCTATTATTTTCACCTGTTAGAAACATATCTAGGCCTTAAAAATAAAATTAATTTTAACGTTTTTTGTATGCATAGACCTTATGATGTAAACTTATTTAAATCCTAATCATGACCACA
This sequence comes from Latrodectus geometricus, assembly GCA_026290005.1. NCBI lineage: Eukaryota > Metazoa > Arthropoda > Arachnida > Araneae > Theridiidae > Latrodectus > Latrodectus geometricus. Next base: position 40,384 of record JAPDSC010148142.1, read on the forward strand.
ATCAAAACTGTCTTTTTTTTTAAAAAAAATGTTTGTAATCATGACAGAAATGTTATTATACCATAACCTAAATATAAAAATATTATTCATATTGCCATTATAATAATTATATATAATGTAGAAATTATAAAATAAAGTATTATAAATTATCAGTGTATAATAACTATAATTATTATTTTATAATTTGAAAAGCATGATTAAAATTAATTTTTCTGAATTGCATAATGGGTAATTCTTTTCCTCAAAATTGGTACAGGTACTTTGCATATATTTACTTCTGTTTTCTTTTTAATTTGCCAATATATTATCAATGTGTTGGCAAATTAAAAAGAAAATGTATGGTTTAAATTTTAGTAATAATCTTTATAGTTGTGTTAGCTTAAAAAATATTGCTTATGTAAAAAAAATATATCCTCATAAAATAACTGAACTACTCAGAGCTATAACATGATATAACATAAAATATATTTTTAAGGAATTTTAAAATTAACATTAAACTCTAGTCATTTGTTTTAGTATAGCCATCTACCATTTAATATCAAATCACTGTTAATGACAGTTGTAACAGATTCTGGATCCATAGGGAAAACTTACCTTCATTTGTTGTTTGTTAGTTCAGATTAGGCTATTGCAAGGTTTTTCCCATTGGCTATTTCCGCCGACCGAAGCCATTAAATGCAGCCAATCATTTCGTCTTTTTTAATCAAGTCGAATCTTAGTCGAATGAGCTTAAATTTATAAATGATCGTATAATGATGAACAAACTAGTTAGTGAAGATTGGCAAACAGTTCTGAAATCAACGAAATAGCATTTCTGTTTCTTACGCTAACAGAAAATGCTTTCGTGAGCGATCTAAAGTAATTTGCTTGTTAGAAAACAGAATTTTACTTTCCGAAATGATTTTTGTAATACATCATTTCAAATGGTAAATATTTTGCTGGGTCTCTGAAGCGTGAAATTGAATTAATCTAATTGGTGTTTCCACAAGCCAATTACCTTTCTTAATATCCCATAAAGATCTAGTAGCTGAAAGCTAGTTTTTCTTTCTTAAAATCCATCATATTTAACGTTCCATATGGTTTTTTTTTCATGAACTGTGCGCTATATTACATATTAAATACAAGACATATGAATCTTCCAAGCACTACACGCAAAAGGTGTTCATGTTTAGACACTGCATAATAGAGAACCTAATAGCCAAAGGTTATTCTAAGTTATCTGATCATAAGGTAGGTTGTTGTTGCACCAGAATACTTCCCTTGCACTTAACCTAGAGTTGGGCTCTATCATTTAATAGAAGATGCTGAGTGGAAGTTTTCGTAGTTTAGAAGTAGATAGAAATCATTCTAAGTCATGGATCAAAGATCAATAGCCAAAGATCATTCTAAGTTATTTGAGCATAAAGTATGTTGTTGTTGCACGACAGCATACTTCCCTTGTACTAAGCTCAGAGTTGGACTTTACCAGTTAGTGGAAGTATCTAGTTGGAAGTCTTTAAATTATAGAAGCAAGGGTCAATTAGAATACTTGATCTGCCATCCCTAGAAGTATCATTTCACTTGGAAGATATTGCGATCACACCTGTTTAAAGTTCCCCAACTGCCTTTAGTGAATACGACGAATTTTTGATTAAGCCAGGACACTTTGCCTTCCAGGAAAACTTTTCATAAATAGTGGATCATATTCACAAAATCTAGAAAACTTCTAAATACACTACTGGCCATTAAAATTGCTACTCCAGGAAGAAATGCAGATAACAAAATGATATTTATTGGACAAATATATTATACTAGAAATAACAAATGATTAAATTTTCAAAACATTTGGCTGGACAGATCCTGATAAATCAATACCCAGAACAACCACCTCTGGCAGTTATAAAAGCAGTTATACGCCTGGGCATTGAGTCAATGCTGGCCAGGGCAACAGCCGAACATGTTTCGTATCAAGAAAGGTCCGTACAATACCGGAAACATGCGGTCGGGCATTAACCTGCTGAAACGTAGGGTTTCGCAGGGCTCGAATAAAGGGTAGACCCACGGGTCGTAACACACCAGAAATGTAACGTGCACTGTTCAAAACACCGTCAATGCGAACAAGAGGTTACCAAGACGTGTATCCAATGGCACCCCATACCATCACGCCAGGTGATAGGCCAGTATGACGATGACGAATGCACGCTGTCATTGTGCGTTTACACGATGCCGCCAAACACCGGATGCGACCATCATGATGCTGTACACAGAACCTGGATTCATCTGAAAAGATGATGTCTCGCCATTCGTGCTCCCAGGTTCGTCGTTGATCACACCATTGAAGGCCCTCTTGTCTATGACGCAGCGTCAAGGGAAGCCGCAGCCATGGTCTCCGAGCTGAGAGTCCATGCTGCTGCAAACGTCATCGAACTGTTCGTGCAGACACTTGTTATCTTCCAAACGACCCCGTTTCTTGAGTCACAGCTCGTGACGTGGTTGCACGATCCATTATGGCCATGCGGATAATATGCCTGTCTTCTCGGCTGCTAGTTATAGGTGGCCGTTGAGATCCCGCATGGCGTTCCGTATTACCGTCCTGAACCCATTGATTCCATATTCTGCTAACAGTCATTGGATCTCGACCGACGCGAGCAGCAATACTGCGATAAGATAAACCGCAATCCCGGTACGCTACAATTCGACCTTTATCAAAGTCAGAAACCTGCTGGTACGCATTTCTCCTTCTTACACGAGGCATCACAACAACTTTTCACCAGGCAACAACGTTCAAATGCAATTTGTGTATGAGGAACCGGCTGAACAATTTCCTCATTTAAACACAATGTAGGTGTCGCTACGTGCGCCTGCTTTGTCTAAATGCGCTGAAAAGCTAATCATTTGCATATCACAGCATCTTCTTCAGTTCGTATAAATTTCACGTCTGTAGCATGTCGCCTTCTTGGAGTAGCAATTTTAATGGCCAGTAGTGTACTTTCTCTAATAAATATGCATCCAGATAGCAGAAACGCAGCATCGTCATCTGCTTTCAGAAGTAGTTGGAATGTTGGAATCCAATCTGAAGTTTCTGCTCTGAAGAGTAGGATACTATATTTAGTTCACATGATAAGTTTATTAGTTAATAGTTTATTTTTTAATAAAAACTGAAACATACAACATCAGACATCATTTCAAAAGAGATAAAACTAAATGAATGTAATATATAAAAGATGATTTTATTTAAACGATATTTTTGCAATGTTCAGATATCAAGTCACGTTTCTAATCTATTTTAAATTTAGTGGTCGAAGTTTATTACGAAACGTTACTGGCTGGTAAGTATTGCCAACGAAAGCTTCTAAACTCAACCATCCATTTTCTTAATTTAAATCAGGATCACATTTTGAGATGGATACATTAATTGACTCTTTCTCTCAAGCTTTCATTTTTACAAATGAATATTGGATCACATGGAGCTTTTAAATATCATAAATCCTCACTATACGATAACTTTCCTTTTTGAGAACGATGATTCTCAATACTAGGCTGTATTTGATCAAAGGAAATTCAATATCGAATTTATTTACTAAATTTATTGATCTAATCATTTAGGTTCCTTAAATTTTTATAAAAAATACAATTCAGGTAACTATTCTGAAAAGAAACTTTAATGTTTCTGAGCCTTTTTCTTTATCACTCGTGTGGTTTCGATTCGATTTCTGTTCGACTTACCGATGGAACGTTATGCTTCAGTAATGGGGTGCGAAACTAGGAACAACAATCCGATTACATTCATCATTCATTTGTCCGAATTACATTCATCACAATAGGAACATATTACGTTCATACTTCAAAGTTACGAGGATAAAAATAAAATTTAGAAAATATATGTAGTCCTAACATTTTTAAAATTATACTCGAGGAAAAAACTAAGCACGTAGTCCATGCAATTTAATAAACAATAAGCAAGTTTCGTAAGAAAGTCTGTTTCCTATATAAGGTGATCAAACAATTATTTTACAGTAATACTCTTTCTATAGCGAATATTTACAGTTCAGATATTGTTCAACATTGTCAACTACTTCTGAGTCGAACCAAGAACTCTTTGTCGATATGACAGCCGAATGGTTAGAAGTCTGACCTTCGGTTCAAAAGTTCTTAAGTTGGATTACAGATTTGGGTTTGCATGTTTTTAGCGGTTCGGAATCCACTTTAAACTATGGGTCCCGGTTAAATTAACCCTCGAATGCATAAAATGATTGTTGAGCTACAAACAAACCAAACCAAATCCTAAATTCTTGAATTGAAAGCCAGAACGTTAAGAATTCAGCTGCAATCTTTGCCAGTTCAATACATTATAAATGGTAACACAAACATCTTTTAATATAATACATAATTGAAAACAGTCAATAAAATATGACTTTCTACAAACACAAATGAATTTTCCATATATAATTTCAGTCATCGAGTACTATTAAATTATACATAACAATAAAAAGTAATTGTTAACCACTTTGCATTTAAAAATATCTTTAAACTCAGTTATTTTGTTCTCATATACAAAATTTTCTAAGGGTTTTTTCACTAAGAAAAAGTAAACTATTGACTTTTCCCTGTGCGCCGACCCTTGCGACATAATGGCAAGTAATTGTGTCAAGAGTTGACTAAACCGACTGAACTCCACATGTGCATTACTTCCCTTAATTCTTTTTCTTTAACGCTTCTACGATTTAATTACGACAGCACTAATTAATTTTGAGCTATCCTAACTTTCTTGCTATTGATTAATGCATACACTATTAAGAATAAATTTTATTTTTAAAAGTAAGTAGTAAGTATAATACAGAACAGAAAACATCATATGAAGCTTCGTTGGTCATTCGAAATTACTTGACTAATGAAATTTCATCACAGGCAAATTTTCATCTAAAAATAATCCTTAAATAAATTTAATTATAAATGCATTGTCAACATATCCAACTAAACTGTGTAACATTTTTCGAAATGAATAATCATCTTATGTTGTATTTTATCATATTTTATTGAATTCATTTATTGTGATACGTATCTGATTGTTTATACCAACTAAAATGTTGAGCTGGTAGCCGAATGAATGGTTGTTACTTGATCCTCCTGTTCAAGAGTTCATGGGGTCAAGTCCTACGCAGACTTGATTGTAGTGACTCAGAATCTCTTTACGATCTAATTTCACTCATATGTGAAAAGCTACTTTAAGAAATAAAAAAGCAAAACTGACTAACCTCTCTCAATGATTTCGTTATTTCAAGTCATGTTCAATTTACGATTAAGACAATGGAGATGAAATTATTCTTCCTAAATATTCACGCCATACCAGCGAAGAAACATTGGAGCATACTGGGCTTGAAATATTCCTTGCTGTACTTAACCATATTAATGGCAAACCAACTAGTAATGTTGCGTAAACATCAAAGTAAAAAACCTACACCAGAGCTGACACTCTTCTCACTACTCCAAACTATATGACAACAGAGAAAGGACATTAGTTCTAATTGAATATCTCAATATACATAGGTTCTTTCATCCTGGTATTTAACTCGAAATCATTTTGACATGAAAATGATGTCTTTGCACTTTTGCTCTTCCTTATTGTCACAAGAAGCACGTTGAGCTTTCGTATATTCTTCTTCTATTGACAAGATAGCCAATTATAAGTAATGGCTTTCCTCAGAAGTTTCTTATATTATATTCTCTTCTCCAGAGACCTCCAGTTGGTAACTCCTAAAATCTCAAAGTTTTCCTCAACACAGTCTTCCACTCTTAATCTAAGCCTTCCCCTAACTCTGGTTCCTATTGGTCGTACGTGAAGATCCTGAATGCCATGGTAAAGATTGGTTTGTTTGCCGCTCAAAGGTCATCTTTTCCCCACATGGGCTAATTATACCGGGACCTACGGTTTAAAGTGGATTCCGAATCATTATATGGATTCAAGATCAGGGTGGGATCAAACTCACGATCTGTTGAACCGAAGGCAAAAGCGCGAATCATTCGGCTACAAACTCGACATCAGGGTGGAGGGATTTATACGGCAAATGTGGCTAGGAAATTTAAAATATCAATTTTAATGTTTTTAACTATATTAATCTTCCTGAACATCTTGTACAACTCATTGTTGCAACTGTCACCAAAGATTATTAATATTTACTAGTTTCCGTAACAATCTGAAATTTACTTTCTTAAATTTGGTAACAGAAATGTTTTACAGGATACGGTTGTCAACCTTACGCCCAACCCACAAGCTTTTATATATAGTTGGCAAATATTAAAATAATGATCTATTCAATATATATATATATATATATATATATATATATATATATATATATATATTTTATATGTATATTAAATGCATATATAATTTAATATACTTTGTCAATTTTCTGGAGCAGTAATTTAAAGATCAACATTAAATCCTTCAGATTTGATTTGAAAATTCTATTATTAATGACTTATTAATGACAATTACGAAATATAATTAACATTAATATGAAATATATAAATATGTATTTATATTCATATTTGAGAGAAAGAATACAGTCTCTAATTTTTATATCCTAATTTCATTTATTTCAAAGTTTGATTACATCTGTCATTTAGCGAAGTCGCATATCTAAGTTGAGTCATTTAATAAGAATTTCACCATCCAATTTGAAACGCACTCAATACTTAAGGCTGATTTCTCGAAGTAACCTTGCTGAGTTTAATTTGCCTTGAATTCAGGGTGTTTCTTTAACTCTCAATATTCGAAGGAAAATGCTCATCGGTAGAAATAATGCTGCCGAAAATAGTTAGGAATAACTCTTAAACTCTAGATAATGAATATTCTTCATTTTTGTGGATAATAATGGTAAAAGAAAATCGAAGTTAATGATAATATTTATTCATTATTTAATTGCAAGCAGAGATGATACGCCGCAATATGTACTAAACGTATATTACGTTTTATATAAATTAATGATTTCTTTGCTTAATTAATATTATAATTTATTTGTGTATGACTACATGATTTCTTTCCATTATAAATATGTCTTAAATTAATAGCAGGAATCTTTGCATAAATTAATGATTTAACACTTAAGGATAATATAAATTTAAGTAGAAATTTTTTTAAAATTAATGTTTGGAGCTATTCATATAATTCTGTCAAAAGTGAAAATTTTAAATATTTCCTTTCTATCTATACATTCTATATAATTTTTTTCTATTTCTATTATTACAAATAAATTTATAAATAAATATATATGATAATTTGCCTCTGTATTATTTTTATAGTTCCTAATGACCATTTTATCAGAATTCAGATTGAAAGCAAAAATTTTATTCTACATTTAATTTATTATTCTATTTATTTAGCCATTTTTGAAAAATTCAAAAATATGTGATTCCGTATAAAATTAAAAGAATTTTTTTTCTGGTATTTTGAGTTCACTTACATTTAAAAAATTTTTTTTCTCGTTCTCAATGCCTGCCAGACATTGAGGGTTCGGAATAGTGGTTGATCTGAAACATATGACCTCGACCTTGTTGGCGCCCCCTTGCATGAACCACATAAACACTTATCTCCGGGCCGGCCCCCTTCTTATCTTCGCCGCTGGTGCACTGAATGTGTCAGGTCATCACTGATAATTTTTTTTCTTCTCCTGAATTAGTCTGGTGTTTGTTTTCCGTTCCAGGCAAAGTGCAAATTCTCTTAGGATAATATATTATGCAGAAGAATGTACTTTTTATTAATTGGGAAAACTTGCATTTGCGAAGGATTTTTGTAGCGTTCCTATTATTTTCATAACATTAATAGACAATTTGTTTCTCTGCAGTCACTTTTTGCACACGAAGACTAGTCGAATTGGTACTTTCAGTTTAAAGCGGCTTCCAAAATAATACAAAGATCTATGCTCAGTGTGAAAGTTGAATTCAGGAACTTTTGAACCACCTATCTCTCAAGCTAGGGAGTTGTCTTTTCAAAACGAACAAACTTAAAAATATCAGAAGCTAAAAATATCAGAGAGAAAATATCAGATATAATTAAAAATATCAGCGAGATTCAAAATGATTGAAACTATTTCTTATGTCTTTTTGATACAGTTTTCTACACATTGCCCAATCAGTGGCTTAGAAAAAAATTGCTTATAATAAATTTGTTATATAAAACAGTTTAATCTTACGTAAGAAATCAAATTGCTTCACAGTAAAATGAATTCTCCAACAGATTCTTATACAGGTTGAATTTATTAAAATTTAATTTTCAAAGGCAATAAATATGATCCCATGTTAAGGAGTAGATGTGCTTTCCTTATATCAGAGGCTAATAGAGATTTTGTCACGACAATTTTCTCTTAAGCTCTACGCAACAAATAAGGCTGTACTTATTAAAAATATATTTTGATTGATTTAACTTCTAATTCCTTTTATGACGTCATTATTCTTCATCCTCTCCGTCACTATTAAAAAACACATAAAAATTTGCGTGATAAATATATATATATATATATATATATATATATATATATATATTACCATATAATGATACTTAACAACACTTTTTAAAAGTCTTTAAAAAATATTTGGTCACTAGACAGCTGGTGCGGTACATGGTTAGATAGAATTATGTGTTGCACAATACTATCCTGTTTAACATTTTTATGTGATAATAACATCGTCAAGATATTTTTTAAAAAGTCTCTTAACTGAACCTGTCAGAAATCAGAAACTTTCACAGTTGATATCGATATAAAAATAGGAGTTAGATTTGTTCTACTCCTAAAAAGTAAAACTGTTTTAAAATAAAGATATTAAGTAACCAATTATATATATATATATATATATATATATGTGTGTGTGTGTGTGTGTGTGTGTGTGTGTGTGTGTGTGTGTGTATATATATATATATATATATATATATATTCTAAATGACAGACTCCCGCGGAGCTTCTTGTTGAATGAAGATATTGAAGATAGAAAGAATTTTTAACTTATTTTTTATTATAAAAATAAAAAGTTATAATTATAGCGAATTAAAATCAATTTATGGAAGAAAAAAAGAAAGTTTCTTATGAAAAAATTTATTTTCAACAATTTTAAACACTCAAGAAGTAAATATTAAAATGTATCTGCCGAAATAAATGTCCTTATTTAGATTAGATGAAAACGATATTTATACACATTTTCAGACTGTAAACAATGGTTACTTCCTTAGTCTATTTTAAAACATTTAATCGCACATTCGATTTATGCATTATTTACCTATCTGTATATTATGAATGACGTACTCATACATACCAGAAATGTTTCACTATTTCTGATTAATTCGATTTGGCCTGTTGGTCATTCCACGTGATTTATTGTTGCTGACAAGAATTGATGCGACTCGAAACAACTATTTTAAGTGGATTGCGAACCCCTATATTTATGTCTGAGGTAGGACTTGAAGCTATGAACTCCTAATCTGAAGGCCAAAATTAATAATTTAAAAATTAAGTCAGCTATGTTGATAATAAAATTAGGCTATATCTATAATGCGTAAGTATTCCCAACTTCGCTTTCTAAAAATTTAAATATTAAACCATACTAAACTTTCTCTAACTTTACCATCTTTGGTTAAATATGTTTTTCAATTTTTAGTCTATTTTATTAATATTATTTAATCTATTTTTAGCTAAGAATGACTTATCAAGAGTTAATACTGGATGAAATTAATTTCTGATTTAATGCAAATAACAAAGTAAGAGTCTAAGACTAACCCTATTTATGAAAGATGAGATTAAATCTAAACATATTATCGATATTCAATGATAACGTGAAGAAAATGGTATCACCTCAGTTGTCAACTTCGTCACTTGAACGTGATTCAAAATCGAGTCAGGTGGCCGACCCTGCTTAGAAACTTTGGTACCCAGAAATAAAATGCTGAAAACATATCGAAATGTATATACGTGTCTTAAATGGTAAATTTATTTTGATGACAAGTTACAAAATTATGATAGTTTCACTTTTCGTTCTACATAAGGTACTTTAGAGCTGTAAATTTCATCATGGGACATATTCAAAGAGATAAATTTTTAAACATTTGCTTAACGTGTACCGAAAGATTGAAAGGGTTGCATTTCGCTAGAAATCTCCACTCTGTTATATTTTTTCAACAGTTTTACGCATTAAGCGATTCCATGAAATATATTATTTTTTAAATTGTTACTTTTTTTTAATACAATTTTCTTATAATTAAAATGAGAAAAAGCATCCATATTTTTTTAATATTTGTTGCTTGGGAGAAAACCCGGAAAACACTTAAACACTCAACTCAACAATTTTCATGTAGAAAGCAAAAGTGCAATACCCAAATCTCATTATTAGATATTGGTTAGAATACGAGACCTTCGGCTCTGCGAAATATAGTCGTATGACTGAGCCTTAGAAAGACGTAGGGTAGGCGCATATTTTTAATGACGATTTTAAACTGCAAATTCCGAAGTGGCGATTTTCTGCCGGTGATTTGTGTTTGCTTACTCTTCGTGGGTCCCTGACGAGTGATGACTGTTGTTGTGGACCGAGCAATGACATGGTACTGCCCACATTTGGAATATAGATCAGAGAGAGACGGAGCGCCCTAAACCAGGTCACGCGAGGTCAGCTACACCGAGACGCCGAATCGATTCCTCTTCTCTTCCACGGTTTATTTTCGGTTTTCCACTCGCTTATTTTTCCCGTTACGAGCTTTTTCTTTTCTCTGTTCCTGTCAGGGAGCACTGACTCCCGGTCGGCAACGCTCGGAACCATTCGGCAATGCCGCTTGCCCAGTCAAGAAGCAGCACCTCATGCTCCCTCCTCTCACTCGTGCGCGCGATCGCTTGCTGTTGTCTCCCCTAGTCGACAGCCTCGTGGAACCACGAGCCACAAGCAATCTGGATAAATTGATTGAAACACTTTTTGTAACTGTTCTGTGTCCAACGGTGTGATCTTTCCCGGCCTTATCAGAGTAAACTGACTTTTCTTCGCTTTCTTTGGTCTCGGAAACACTAATTTCTGCTGGTTAACGGTAAGTTTTATTTATTTTTCTGATGAAATCGTTGTTTATTTATTTGTATATGGTCACATCACGTAAATGATAGTTCTCCTATATTATTTATAAGCATAATTCTTATTCATTTCTCAAACAAATTGCACAATATATAATACAATTATATAATTACCTTTTTAATTAAGAAAAGAATTCGATCGAGTATTATTGCTCTTTTAAATATAACATGCGGGAACATAATATGTGTGACTATGCGGAAAATATTTTAAATCATCTAATTAATGCATGCATCAAGGTTTTAGCATAATATCATTTTGTGATTTAATTCTTTGATCTTACGAGTATGGTCAATAGTATATTTGAATGGTAAAATACATTTTATTGCGCTTAAATTTTACGTGTGAAATAGATTTTGAATATCTTTCTTTTTTTTTTTTTTTTTCGTTTTACTGGTTGTATCTGTAATAAAAAATCTCTAACTGACTTCAAAAATTAAAGCAAGGTAACTCATTTTAGTAGAAGCAAATATAATCAACGGAAACTTTTTGTATACGATGATATGATAATTCGATCAGGATTTACAATTTCAAGTGAATTCCAAACCACGGCAGATACACTGTCCATAAAAAGAATCGAACTCACGAACTTGTGAACAGAAAGAGAGAGTATAAAGTATTCGACTGCCAACTCGGCAAAAGATGAAAGTGTTGAAACACGCATAAATGCTGTTTTTCAGGATTACAGAAATATGCTGGAAATATATAATACATAGAGGTCTAAGTAGGAATATATATATATATGTAAAAATAAACATCGTATCTCTCTGCTTGTTTGAGTATGTGTCTGAAATTATAATATTTGATTGGTTAGTACTTATTTTATGAAATACAGTTACATAACCCGGTATTATTAGCCCGAAATTATTGAGAATAAATTTCGGGTTAATTGTTACTGAAAATAGATTAGACTGTGGAAATAATTATGAATCGAAATTCACTCTTTATTTTAAGTCAATAGAAAGAGAGGGTGTGTGAAAAAAGTGGAAGGCGATTACTCTGTCAAAGATTCTGATATGCCGAAGAATGGTAGACTGAAAAGTATAATTCGCCTTAGTGTTGTGCAATTACGCATTAAAAAACATTAATTGAATAGAAATCTGCCTTATTATGTGTGTATATACACACGCAGATTTATACGTGCATATAAAATGTATGGCCGTATAAATCTGCGTGTGTCCAAGTTTTAAGTATTCCTAGTGAGAAGTTACAATTCAATCATAATCAACTGTGTTAGCAATTACTAGCCTTATTATATCATCATATGATTCTTATCTTAAGTAT